>ML377126.1:23981-250438 GCA_005239525.1 Nicotiana knightiana | reverse complement strand
GATTCCTGGATAGCAGTGATCTTGCTTTCCCAGGAGATAGGCAGAACCCTTGTCAAGATCTTTTTTACCTTGTATTCTTCAAGTATGATTCTTTCAAGAGACTTGAGTTCATTTGTCAAGGTTGTAAACCTTGTGTACATTTCCTGAATTGTCTCTCCTTCTTTCATAGTGAAGTTTCCATACTGAGAGTATAGTAGTGTACCTCTAGATCTCTTCACTTGAGTTGTTCCTTCATGGGCTACTTGTAGAGTATCCCAGATTTCCTTGGCAGTGGTGCAGATTTGGATTCCACTGTATTCATTTGGTCATAATCCACACACTAGCCACTTCTTTGCTTTGGAATTATTCTCCCATTTCTTCAGATCTTTAGCCGTGCAGTCAGCCCTAGTCTTAGGTACATCTACACCTTCAGCAGTTTTCTTCATTGTTGCAAGTGGTCCATCAGTGACTATGTCCCAGAGTTCATAGTCCTCTCCAATAAGGTGGTCCTTCATTCTATTCTTGGTGGAAGAATAGAATGAAGGCCCACCTTATTGGAGAGGACTATGTCCCAGAGTTCATAGTCCTCTCCAATAAGGTGGTCCTTCATTCTATTCTTGGTGGAAGAATAGAATGAAGGCCCACCTTATTGGAGAGGACTATGTCCCAGAGTTCATAGTCCTCTCCAATAAGGTGGTCCTTCATTCTATTCTTGGTGGAAGAATAGAATGAAGGCCCACCTTATTGGAGAGGACTATGTCCCAGAGTTCATAGTCCTCTCCAATAAGGTGGGCCTTCATTCTATTCTTCCACCAAGAATAGTACTGGCCATTGAAGAGTGGTGGCCTTGCAGTTGATTGACCTTCCTAGTTCTCAGGTGGTGCACTCATCTTGATCTTTTCCAAGGTGTTAGTCTTTTCAAGGATAACCTACTCTGATACCAATTGATGTTTTAGACGTCAATACTACACAATATTATAAGTTAATTTTGCAGTACCCAATTTTTGAGTGCTCTCTAATTAGAAGAACCTGGTTCTTCTTGGTGTACTACTTACTACTATTTGCGGAATAATAAAGTAGTAAAGTAAAGACACAAATATTTTACGTGGAAAACACCTGTCTCAAAAGGTGAAAAAACCACGACCTACTCATTAGTAGGATTTGCTCAAACACTTCACTAAACACTCTGAGCCAAACAGACTTACAAAATAAACTCTTTTGTAATCCTAGGACTAACTTTAATCCTCTTTGTATCAACTAGCCTCTAGCTAATTTCTACAGACTTCAAGCTAACTCTAACTTGAACAGTGTGTACCTATTACAATTTGCTTCTAAGAAAGCTGAAAAGATACAATGTTAAAAATCCTACTACAACCAACTAGAATCAATGATAAACAATGGAACTGTTTCTTCTAGTTGAACTGTAGCCTTTGCATAATACTTCTGCTTTCAAATATTTGGGAATTTTGCTTTCAGAACTTGATTCAATTTAGTCTTTGTGCGTCTTTGTGTCGTTAATTTCAGCAGTAATACTTTGAGTATTTATAGAGTCAGTTGTTGAGCTTGTCTTCCAATTCCAGTTCAACTCTACTTGGGTAAACCAATTCGAACCAAGCTCAACTTCCTTCCTTTATTTCTGTCCTAGCTGAGTTCAACAACTTCTGTCATCTTCATCAGTTTGCGATCTTTTCGTATTAGGAGACATCCTCTTAGTTGATACTCAGCAATCACTGATATCTCCTATGCTTGTACGATTCTTGTGCCAACTGCTCCGTTCAGGTGTGTATACTTTGATGGACCTGGTTCAACTTGTCAATATTTGTCAATCTTCAAAACCCATTCAGTGACATGGGCCAACAGGTAACCTGCCTGATCAACTTTAGAACTAATGAGTCTGCACTAGAATGATTCCCGCAAACTCCTTCTTGGACTTCCCTCATCACATAGTCTTCCTCCAGGGCCCCCAGACACCGGGCCAATGGTCTTTGGTATGACCTTTTCTATAACTGCCCATCTACGAGGTAGTAGCGAGCTTTGGTCTGTAATGTTCGGGACGTCTTCATATCTTCGGGTAATTTACCATGCCGAAGATACTCAACGAACTCGTTCCTCCAGTCCTAGACTAAGTTGGTTGGATTAGCTTTGTAGTAACCCTCCATATCCAATACCGAATGTAGAAGTTGGATGACAGTACCAGAGTCAGATCCTTTCATCTCTGTGGATAACCCCAAATTAACTAATGCATCTACTTCTACATTTTCTTTCCTTGGAATGTGTATGACGGGCCACTCCCAAACTTACAAGCAATTCCTGAATCTTGCTCAAATATTGTTGCATGCGCTCTTCCTTCGTGTCGAAAATCCCGTATACTTAGTTTACTACTACTAGGGAATCACACTTTATATCGATGACCTTGGAGCCTAGTCCATGGGATAGTTCAATTCCTGCAACCAAAGTCTCATACTCAACTTCATTGTTAGTTAATGGAACAATCTTTGGTCTGTCTCAGGGTTTCCCCCGAGGGTGTGATGAGAACTACCCCGATACTGGATCCTTTTGCATTGGAAGATCCATCCGTAAACAAGGTCCAAACCCTTGATGTTGTTTCAGACACTAACTACTTCCTTAGAAGCCAAGGGAAATAACTCGAGACTAAAATTGGCCACAAAATTGACCAAAACATGCAACTTGATTGCAGTCCTGGGTTTTTACTCGATGTTAAATTAGCTAATTTTGACTACTCATTTAGCCAAATGGCCTGACAATTCAAGCTTATGAAGGACATTCCTCAAAGGAAAGGTTGTCACAACAACTTTTGGTTGGCACTGTAAATAAGGGAGTTGCAGATAGCAAGTCTCCGCTCCCGACAGTATTTCACTAACATATTAAACAGGAAATTGCGTAACTTCTTCAACTCGGACTAGAACGACACTTTCCACTACCTCTGATATCGCTAAATATATCAACAACTGTTCGCCTTCCCCCAGTTTTGATAGTAACGGGGGCTGGACATGTATCCTTTTAGGTCTTTAAGTGCTTGTTGGCATTCTGGAGTCCATGCGAAATCCTTCTTCTTTTTCAGAAGCGAAAGAAGTGGTGGCATTTTTTTGAGGATCTTGAGATGAATCTTCTTAGAGCCGCCAACCTCCCGATCAACCTCTGTACTTCCTTTACACTTGTCAATTGGTCCAGAATGTCCTCGATAGCTTTGATTTTATAGGGATTTACCTCAATACCTCTTTGCGAGACCAGGAATCCCAAGAACTTACCAGAACCAACCATGAATTCACATCTCTCCGGGTTAAGTTTCATGTTATGCTTCCTCAAAATGTCGAAAGTCTCTTGGAGATGTTTCAAATGATCCCCTGCATTCAATAACTTGACTAACATGTCATCAACATATACTTCTATTGTCTTACTTATATGACCCTCAAACATTTTATTAACGAGCCTTCGATAAGTGGCTCCGGTGTTCTTGAGCCCAAAAGGCATCACATTATAGCAATATGTGCCAAAGTTTGTTATAAAAGAAGTTTTTTCCTGATCCTCCGGATTCATCTTAATTTGATTATTATTGGAGTAAGAATAAAGGAAAACTCATTAGCTCGTGTCTGGACATCAGATCAATCATTTGATCATTGTTTGGCAGTGGAAACGAATCTTTAGGGCACGTCTTATTTAGATCTTTATAGTCCATGCACATCCTAAACCTATTATGTTTTTTGGCACTACAACTACATTGGCTAACCATTCTGGACATTTTACCTCTTGGGTTGAACCAATGTTGAGTAATTAGGTTATCTCTTCTTTAATAAACATGTTCTTGACCTGTACTATTGTGTGTTCTTTTGCCTTACAGGTGAGAAATTTGGATCCAAACTCAGCTTGTGAACAACCACCTCTCACGGGATACCTGTCATATTCGAGTGCGACCATGCAAAGCAGTCTATGTTATCTTTAACAAAATTTATAAACCCTAACCTGGCCTCGGTATTTAATCCTGTCCCTAGGTTAAACTTCCTTTCCAAAAATTCTTCGAACAAGGCTGCTCGCTCTAGTTTTTCCGCGGTTGACTTGGTCGCATCCGTCTCTTTCGGTACCTGAAAGTATCTCGGAACCTAATAGGATTCCGATGATTCCTCACTCTTATCATCTTCGAAAGGGAGAAGGCACTGGTTCCTGTAATTGCTATTTGTTGGACATTTTCTCTTTGCTGCTAGAAACAGTTACCGCATTTATCTCCCTTGACGCCGGTTGATCTCCTCTTATTTTCTTGATTCCTTATGGCATTGGAAATTTCAATAACTGGTGATATGTTGAGGGTACAACCTTCATCTCATATATCCACGGTCTTCCTAGGATTACATTTTAATCCATATCGCTATCTACCACTTTGAATAAAGTGGTCTTGGTTACTCCTTCAGCGTCGGTGGGCAGTAAAACCTCCCCTCAGGTGATTATACTTGTCAAGTTTAAGCCAACTAAGAGTTTTGTTGTCAGAATGATCTTTCCTGTCAACTTTGCTTGCTCCAGCACCCTTCATTGGATGATGTTGGTTGAGATTTCTGAGTCAAGTAAAACACGCTTAATTTTGAAATCAAAAACATTAAAATAGATTACTAAAGCGTCATTGTGTGGCATAAAAAACCCGTCAACGTCCTCCTCCGTGAAGGTGATATTATCTTTCACTACCTCCCGGAGCCTCTTGTTGTGAGTCACCAATTTCTTTGTTTTCTTAGCCCCTGTTTCTTCCGAAGATCATGTTGATAGTCATCAGAGGCGTCCCTTCCACTGCCTTCGAAGGCGCCGCATTATCCCGACTTCTTCCATAGTTGTTCTTGGCTTGGTCACTTAATAATTACCTAAGATGGCCATTCTTCAATAATTTCGCCACTTGCGAAAGTGTCGACAGTCCCCAGTTCTATGGCCGTGAGTCCCATGTTATTCACACCATAAACTGGGATCCCTTTGGCTAGGATCTGATCGAATCGGCTTCGGGAATCGTTCCTCTTTGATATTCCTCATTGCCGATACCAACTCTACTAAGCTAATGTTAAAGTTGTAATCTGATAACCTGGGATATGTGGAGTCTCGATCCCCTGTCACCTCCCTTTCCTGTAACAACCTTCTGTTCTGGCCATGATCTTCTTTTCTGTCGGAAGAAAACCTATCCGATGATTAGAATCCTTTGTTGCTACGCCTATCAATTCATTCGTAAAGCAGAAAATGATCTCTAAGAGAACCGCCGATCCGCATCATAATCATTTTTAAAATTTTCCTGGTTTTTGTCTCGGCCCTATCCCATGGTTGATATCGAAGACCCAAGTTGATTGTCTTCTATCCTGATTTTTGACTCATAACAGTTATGGACATTTGCCCAAGTGGTTGCCTGAAACTCGAGCAGGATCTCGTTCAGTTTTTGGGAGGCATCGTAGCTCCACGGATTGAGTCCCTTTGTGAATGCCTCCGCTGCCTACTCATCTGGCACCGCCGGTAGCAACATTCTTTCTTTGTGGAATCAGATCACAAATTCCCATAGTAGTTCAGATTTGCCTTGCGCAATCCTGAATATATCCGCCTTTCTAGCTTGAACCTTCCTTGTCCCGACATGGGCTTTAATGAATGAGTCTACAAGCATCTCAAAAGATTCAATTTAATGCTCGGGTAATAGAGAATATCATGTCAGGGCCCCCTTCGTGAGGGTTTCACCGAACTTCTTCAACATGACCGACTCGATCTCATGTTGAGCCCAATCATTCCCTTTCACAGTTGTTTTGTAGGTTGTGATGTGACCCTGCAGATCCGAAGTCCCATCATTTTTTTGGTATATCCGACATCTTGAACCTCTTCGAAATTAACTTTGGTGCTGCGCCCGGCTTAAATGGGAGTTGCATGTATTTTTTCGAATTTGGGATTTTTAGTACTGGTGGCGCGCCTAGAATCTGATCCATCAGAGCGTGAAACTCCTTCGCATTTTGAACAATTCGTTCTTTCATTTCTCTCATAAACCTCATGATCTCAGTTTTAAAGGGAGAATTCCCGTTGTTATTCCCAGATATGCTGCTGGTCCATCCCGCTTTGTTGAACCCGACTTCACCCCTTGGGTTTTGTTATCGACTTTTTGAGCCGTTTGATTTGTAGGAACACTGGGAGGAATTAGGACCCTTCATTTGCGTTATTGGAGGCACCTGACAATTCTTGTTTTAACTCCATCATTACCTGATCCTTTCTTTGATTCATGATCACTTTTTGCTGTTCTTTCAGGAGTTTAACTGTTTCCACGACATGTTCCTCCTCTAAATCATTGGGAGTAGATTCCCACACATACCGAGGGTACTTACCTTCTCGAATTGGGGTCGTCTCACCCCTTTCACTGTGAATCTCACTGATTGAGTCATCACGTTGGGACAATTCCTCATGTGCCTCAATGTTATATGTGTGTTGTTGACATCATTAGCTGCCATATCTAGTTCTTACTAAGGAAAGAATCAAAACAAGTTAGTAATAAACAAATGCATCAAAGCAATTGTGCAACTGTCTATGCCCCACGGTAGGCGCAAACTGTTTACCCCCAAAGCGGTACAGTTAAATTTGTTTCATAGTTAATAGACAAGAGAATTGATCTGATCCAAAATGATAAAGAGACAAGATAAATATTAAAATTAGCAATTGAAATTGAAGAAAATAACAAGCCTGGTTTCGAACGTAGTGTCTCCGAGAGCAAAAGTGAAAATAACGATTAAGTTCAAATAAGTTTGTTGAAATGAGAAACAAAAGTAGTAATATAGAGCTTTTGTATCCAAAAAGTTTTTCTGTCCTTACAATGGCTACTGAGCCTGCAATTTATAGCTTTACCTAGGGAAACAAGATCCTAGGATCAAGCTCCTTTTAAATGATAATGTATATAGTAAAATCGGGGAAAGCCGATTTTAGCCGAAGTTCAACCCCGAGGTGCATTCCTCGAGGAAGTATTTTGAGGGATCAATATAGCTCGAGGTAGGGTAAAGATCGAAGACCATCATGGAAAAGCGGGAAATTCCCAAAAGGTACGTGGTTAAAGCTGACCAAGTCCGCAAAAATAGTGCAAGTCCGTACCGTGACATCAAATAGCTGTGCCAACTGTTATATTTGTAATAATTAAACATGTACTATGTTGGGATTCCCCCTCTTATATAAAGGGGAACCTTGTCATGTTGTAACACACATGATATTCATTAGAAGAATAAGAACATCCTCTGCTCTCTAACTAAAACATTCTCTACAATTATTCCATTGATTTATTGCCTTTTATTTATGTGTTCATTAATTGTTCTTCACTTGTTGCTCATTATTGATCATAAAGAGGCCATCTTCGAGTCCCTCAGTACTGTTGTATCTTCATCGACCACCCTCTATCAAGCTCTCGAGCTCGACCTCAAGGCCCTATTTCGACCAAGCTCGAGACCCCGTCTCATAACTGCTCGGTTTGCACAATTCCATTATCCTTTGCTCTTATCTCATTTTTCTTAACTCTCATTTAGAAACTATTGCCTAAACAACTAGTATTAAAATAAATCACATATTTTTAGAACCACAAAATCAGATATAATTGTAATTACCATTTTCAAGGTAAACAGTTAGGCGCCCACCGTGGGGCTAAAAATAATAGTGATTGTTTTAAGTGCTGGTTTTCTAAAAACACAAGTTATTATTTACACTTTTTCTTGTCCAAGAATCTTCAATTTCAGGTCAGAAAATGTCTAACTCAGTGAATGCACATGAAAACAACGGTCCTGAGGATCATGTAGAGAACGGCGCAGCTGCCTCAGGTGCCGGTGTACCACCGTAGAACCCTGAAGGGGCACCAATACAAATCCCCGTTGATGAGGGCTCACGCAACGCTCTACATGTCAATATAAGCTCCCATATAGAGGGAAGTGTGCGTGGAGAAGACCGACACGAAGCGCAAAGAACTCCCGCTCGAAAAGAAGTGGCCCAATTGATCAACAAAAGGCATTTTTAAGAATTTCTCGACGATCAAGCCAAGAACCACATCCAAAAAAGAGAACCGAACAAGAAGAATAGGTCAGAAGAACCCCAGCACGCCATTCACGTGATTATTGGAGAAATCGATGTCCCGCGCGGACCCATGTTCAAACGGGCCACAGTGTCCATCACCACGGAAGAGCGAACCCAAAGTTATATGCTTGAAGGGACTGTTGTGTTCAGAGAAGAAGATATTAAAGCCTTGTCCCAACCACATAATGATGCACTGGTAATTTCTTTT
Source organism: Nicotiana knightiana (assembly GCA_005239525.1). NCBI lineage: Eukaryota > Viridiplantae > Streptophyta > Magnoliopsida > Solanales > Solanaceae > Nicotiana > Nicotiana knightiana. The sequence continues at coordinate 242,193 of ML377126.1, read as the reverse complement.
CTCCTAAATAACATTCAAATTAAACATGTGCTCGTGGATCCAGGTAGCTCGGCCAATATAATCGGATCGGGGGTAGTGGAGAAGCTCAAACTACTCGACCAAATCATACCTGATTCTCGAGCCCTCAATGGGTTTAACATGACGAGTGAAACCACAAAGGGGGAAATCATCCTCCTAGTCAATGTGTCCAGTACAGTTCAGGATACCAAGTTTCATGTCATCGAGGGTAATGTGAGATACAACGCCCTGATTGGAAGGCCATAGATACGAAGCATGAGGGTGGTACCATCGACTTTCCATCAGATGTTGAAGTTCCCAACTAAAGATGGCGTAAGAACGGTGTATGGAGAGCAACACGCGGCAAAGGAAATATTCGTAGTACACGGCATGGCACCGATGCCCAGATACTCCACCTCGGAGGGGTCAGAAGATAAACAACTCCCCAAGAATGATGAAGAAGACTTCCTCAATCCTCGATCCTTTGTTGCCCCCGAAGAATCGGACGCAACAATATCAACGTTCGAAGAGCTGGAGCAAGCTGTTTTGATAGAACATCTCCCAGATCGAAAGGTATACTTGGGAACGGGATTAATCCCCGAACTCAAGAAGAAACTCATTCAATTTCTTATTAACAACATTGATTGCTTTTATTGGTCCCACTTAGACATGACAAGGATCCCACCGGAAATAACCACCCATCGACTAAGCGTCGACCCCAGGTTCAAACCGGTGAAGCAAAAAAGGAGTCCTCAGTCCGAGGTCAAACATGCGTTCGTTAAAGACGAGGTAACGAAACTCCTCAAAACAGGGTCCATCAGGGAAGTAAAATATCCCTAATGGTTGGCCAATGTAGTAGTAGTTTCCAAAAAGGGGAACAAATTAAGAATGTGCGTCGATTATAAGGACTTAAATAAAGCATGTCCTAAAGATTCATTCCTGTTGCCCAACATCGATCGCTTGATTGATGCCACGGCTGGCCACGAAATCCTCACCTTTCTCGATGCCTACTCCGGGTATAATCAAATTCAAATGAACCCCGAGGATAGGGAAAAAACCTTGTTCATCATGAAGTATGGCACATACTGTTACAATGTAATGCCCTTCGGGCTAAAAAACACAGGGGCCATGTACCAACGCTTAGTTAATAAGATGTTCGAACATCAAATAGGCAAATCCATGGAAGTTTACATTGATGACATACTAGTTAAGTCCCTGCATGCAGAGGACCATTTGACTCATTTGCAGGAAACTTTCGACATCCTTAGAAGCTACAACATGAAGCTCAACACTCAGAACTGCGCCTTCGGTGTAGGTTCGGGAAAATTTTTAAGCTTCATGGTTTCGAACAGGGGAATTGAAATCAACCCTGACAAAATCAAGGCCATCAAAAAAATTACGGTGGTAAATAATGTGAAGGCCGTACAGTGGTTGACCGGGTGGATAGCGGCATTAGGCCGATTCATCTCGAGGTCATCAGATCGGAGCCATCACTTTTTCTCCCTACTCAAAAAGAAAAACAACTTTGAGTGGACTCCAGAGTGCCAGTACGCCTTGGAGGAATTAAAGCGGTATCTCTCAAGCCTGCCTTTGCTCCACACCCCGAAAGAGGACGAAACTCTATACTTGTACTTAGCAGTGTCCGAGGTAGCGGTAAGTGGCGTGTTGGTTCGAGATGAGCAAGGTATGCAATTCCATGTCTACTATGTGAGTCAGACCTTGGAAGATGCTGAAACCGGGTGTCCTCATTTAGAAAAATTAGCTCTTGCATTAATAAGTGTCTCGAAATTCAAGCCTTATTTTCAATGTCATCGTATATGTGTTTTAACAACATATCCTCTTCGAAATGTATTGCACAAACCCGAATTATCAGGCCGACTGGCCAAATGGGCCATCGAACTCGGGGGGTATGATATCGAATATCAGCCCCGAGCAGCTATTAAGTCCCAAATTTTGGCGGACATCGTGGCCGACTATACGCCCTCCCTTGTGCCCAAGGTAGAAAAAGAACTTTACTAAAAACAGACAAAAGATCGGGGGTATGTACCTTATTAAGCGACGGTGCCTCGAACGTGAAAGGATCCGAGCTCGGCATAGTTCTGAAGCCACCTACGGGTAGCTTGATTAGACAATCTATAAAAACTGCAAAGTTGACTAACAACGAAGCCGAGTATGAGGCTATGATTGCAGGTCTCAAATTGGCCAAAGTCCTAGGAGCGGAAGTCATCAAAGAAAAATGTGATTCCTTTCTGGTAGTAAATCAGGCAAATGGGAGCTTCGAGGTTTGAGAGGACAGGATGCAACAATACCTAGACAAACTTCAAGTCACTTTGCTTCGCTTCAAAGAATGGACTTTGACCCACATACCTCGAGAGAAAAACAGCGAGGCCGATGCACTCGCAAACCTAGGATCATCCGTCGAGGAAGATGACATACTACCCTAGGCTGTTGTTCAGTTATCCAAATCGGTGATTAAAGAAGGCTGGCCATGCTGAAATCAACTCCACCAGCCTGACATGGGATTGGAGAAATAGGTACATCGATTATTTGGGAAGTGGGAAGCTACGCACGGACCCAAAAGAATCGAGGGCCCTTCGGACCAAAGCAGCTCAATTTTCACTCGACGAGAATAGAACTCTATATACGAGAACCTTCGATGGCCCCCTAACAGTATGCTTGGGGCCGGGAGATACCGATTACGTGCTCCGAGAAATCCACGAGGGCACCTGCGGAAATCACTCTGGTGCCGATTCCTTAATTCGAAAGGTGATCAGAGCAGGTTACTATTGGGACAACATGGAAAGGGACACCAAAGAATTCGTCCGAAAATGCGACAAGTGTCAAAGATTTGCACCAATGATTCACCAACCCAGTGAACATCTACATTCAGTCTTATCCCCATGGCCGTTCATAAAATGGGGAATGGACATCGTCGATCCCCTAGAAATGGTGCCAGGTAAAGATAGATTTATTCTATTTATGACTGACTACTTCTCAAAATAGGTGGAAGCACAGGCCTATGAGAAGATAAGAGAAAGAGAATTTATCGACTTCATCTGGGATCACATCATGTGCCGATTCGGGATCCCCTCCGAGTTAACGTGTGATAACGGGAAGAAGTTCATCGGAGGCAAAGTAACAAAGTTTTTCAAAGATCACAAAATCAAAAGGATCCTATCAACGCTCTACCACCCATGTGAAAATGGTCAGGCCGAGTCCATAAACAGGACCATCATTCAAAACTTGAAAAAGAAGTTAGAAAATGCGAAAGGAAAATGGAGAGAAATGTTGCCCGAGGTGCTATGGGCATATCGTACAACCTCTAAATCGAGCACAGAAGAGGCCATTCTCTTTGGTATATGGGTCCGAGGCTTTGATACCGGTAGACGTCGGAGAGCCAAGTGCCAGATTCCGACATGCCACTGAGGACTCAAACAATGAGGCCAGGGCTACAACCCTCGAACTATTAGATGAAAAGCGAGAAGCTTCACTAGTCCGGATGGCCGCCCAAAAACAAAGGATCGAAAGATACTATAACAGGCGAACAAACCTCCTAAGCACTCAAAAACCTGGTGAAGGGAAGCTGGGCCCGAGCTAGAAAGGACCGTACCGTGTCCTCGGATTAATCGGCAAAGGGTCCTACAAACTCGGGACCATGGAAGGCGAGCAACTTCCAAATAATTGGAACATATCAATGCTCAGGCGCTATTATTGCTAAGGTATCACTTTATCCCTTTTCATTTTGATGATTTTTTACAGGTTTCCGATGGAAGACACCGCAACACCCTTCGACTTGAAGACCTTGGGTTTTAAAAAACATGCGTTGTGCTCTTTTTCCCTTGTATCGGATTTTATCCCAAATGGGTTTTACCGACGAGGTTTTTAACAAGGCAACATTTGTATGCTACCTAAGGAGAACTCAAGAAGTATTCAAGGCTTCTCTTCAATCGACCTCAAATACTGAGGGGCATCCCCCCTAGGAGATTACCTCCTCGAGGAAATTAAAATATGCCAAAGAGGGTCTCTACATGAGAACGATGTATAGGACCAAACGGTCGAATGAACCGTGTCCATGTAGAATAATCGAACCCTCGATGGTGAAAACATGTATACTTGTACCAAGTAATCGAAGGAGAATTTCGTATCATCATATCACTTCGCGCTTCAAAGAAGTTTTCTATTTTAACAAGAAATGGCCCCAGGGCCAAAAACTTCCTGAACACTCGGGGACTGACACTAAAAACTCTAAGACGTAAGACCTCAGGGCTGGTAACTTCGAGCTCATAAGCCGTCAACGAGGCAATATCGCATCTGTAAGACCACGACGAGTCTTGCTCAAACTTGTAAGCCCTCAACGAGGCAACGTCAAGTCTGTAAGACCTTAACGAGGCATGTTCAAATTCATAAGCCCTCCACGAGGCACCAATGTAAGCCCTCTATGAGGCACCAATGTAAGCCCTACATGAGGAAATATAAACAATCTAAGACCTCCATGAGGCAATATGGAGTTTATAAGACCTCAGTGAGGAAACACCCGGAAATTTGCTATTTTCACAAGGAACGACTCCAAAGCCAAAAACTTTCGATGTCCCGGGGACTGTCATCGGCAGTCACCCCATTGAGTCATCAAAAACTCGAAGCCACAAGACCTCAGGGCCGGCAACTTCGAGCTTATAATCCCTCCACGAGGCACCACCAATATAAGCCCTCCACGAGGCAATATCAAAACTGTAAGACCTCAAGCAAGGCATGAATCGTAGGACCTCCACGAGGCAATATCAAAATTGTAAGACCTCAATCAAGGCATGAACCGTAAGACCTCCACGAGGAAATATCAAAACTGTAAGACCTCAAGCAAGGCATGAATCGTAAGACCTCCACGGGGCAATATTAAATCTGTAAGACTCGAAGCAAGGCATGTACATATTTGTAGACCTTAAAAAGCCATAATCCCGATATAAAAGCCAAGGCTATATATTTGAACTTCTAAGACCCCTAAAAAGGCATACCCTCGATATAGACGCCGAGGCTATCTCACTTTGGGACTAAAAGGCTACGGCCAAATTCAATGACTACGGTCTTAAGGCTCCAACCAAACTAACACGACTCGGAGACGTCCGACCGTCGCCATAAAATCACATGCCTCCAATTACTTCGAAAATGCTTCAAAAAGAACCAGTTAAAGGTCATATCAACCCAATGCGTAAGAGCCCAAGCGCCAGCCATATTAAAGGTCGTACCAACCCAATACGTAAGAGCCCAAGCGTCATCTATGTTAAAGGTCGTACTGACCCAATGCGTAAGAGCCTAAGCGCCAGCCTAAAGAGCCTCAGGGCCGATTTAAAAAACCTAAGGGTCGATGAGCTCGAGTTGAAACCCGACTCAAAGACAAAGCCCTAAACGGTTAACTAGAAATATGCCTAAGGGGCAATGCGTAACAGCCCAAGCGCCAATCATATTAAAAGTCGTACCGACCCAATGCGTAAGAGCCTAAGCACCAGCCAAAAGAGCCTCAGGGATGATTTAAAAAACCTAAAGGTGGATGAGCTCGAGTCGAAACCCGACTCGAAGATTGAGCCCTAAACGGTTAACTAAAAAGCACCTAAGGGCCAACGCATAAGAGCCTACGGGCCAGCCTAAAATGCCTAAGGGCCAATGTGTAAGAGCCTACGGGCCAGCTTAAAAAGCCTCAGGGACAATTTATAAACCAAGGGTTTCATTTCAAAGTCCAAATCATCGGACTAATCATCAACAAGCATCAAAGTCCATTACAAGAAACCAGGAAAAAATAAAGAGTAACGAAAGGTGTTTTATATATGATAAAGGTTCACAAAGCATATTTACAAAGCTCAAAGTCGGAGCCCTTGCACCGGGAAAAAGAACAAATGAAAACGTAATCTACCGTTAGGGTGTGCCTTCAACGGCTCCCTCGGAGGTTATGCCTTCAGCGGCTTGGCCCTTGGCCCCCAGGTCTTCAACGGCCTCTTGCCCCTCGGGGACTTCGCCTTCGCCTTCATCATATTTTGAGCCACAATTCGAATCATCTTCGGAAGCAAGCAGGGCCGCCGATTCCTTTTCTAGGGTCTTCACCCTCTCAATCTCAACAGACAAAGCGAGGCCCCCCGAATGTATATCCTCGAGAGCCTACCTCTGAGACCTTAATCGGGCATGTTCCAGGGCCTGGTCAAGTTCAAGCTCGGCCTCCTCAACCACTTTCCTGGCCTGGGTGTTTGCAGCAGCAGCATCGTCTTTATACAAGGTTATGAGCACATCGACTTCAGCCTTAATTAAAGATAGCACAGTGGCCGATTCCGCATAAAGGTCCTTATACTTACTACTCTCAGCCCTTGCATCCCGAAGGCAATGCTCAGTCGAGGATAACTTTCCTTGGAGGGTGTCTCTCTCAAAGGTTATCTCGTTCGCACACTGCTTAAATCCAAGGATCTCAGCATCCCTGACTTTGAATCCTTCCCGCATCAGGGCATCTTTCTCCTGAAGCTGCAAAGATCAGCTTGAAAGTATTAAGTGCTAAGATCGGGCAAGAACAAAAACAAACATATGAAAGCTATGTTACCTGCTCATCAAGATCGCTCCATTCCCGAGATACCATTTCTAAACGAGCTCGGAGGTCAAGAATCTCTTCCTCCCTTTTGGAAAAAAGAGGTCTGAGCTCGTCCGCCTCCGAAGAAAACCTCCTACACTCCCCCTCGTAATGGGTCAGCTCAGCCTGAAACTTGGCAGCGGTCCAATTGTAAAGCACTTTCACCTGAAAGCATAAAGGAAGGAGAGTCAAAGAAATAATGATCAAAGCTCGAAGCAATCGACGAAGAAATTACCTGTTTGTAGAGCCTTTTGGCTTCCTCGAAAATGAGCGAGGCATTAAGTTCGGGATTATTCTCGGCCATAGTGAAGTGCCCTTCAATTACGCCATTCCTATGAGAGGCGCCCCCGCGTCTTAAGATTCTATATTATAGGCATCCCGTATCTCCCTCGGGGAAAATGTTTGAACCGGTGGAGAATCATCTACATCAATAACCCCAACTGGTTTGATCGGGGCCTTCGGCTCACAATTGGGCTCCCTTAACTCATCTACCGAGTGCCCTTCGGCCCGGGGAATATTTTGGCTGTCAACCGGCTCAACATCATTCGAACCACCCTCGAAAGCCTCTTCGGCCCGAGGCAGGATGGTATCATCAGCTTCTGGTCTAGAAGCCCTCGCCTCAACAATCATCGGCTCAGCAAAAGCCGAAGCAGTTACGCTTCCACTTCCCTCGCCCGATATCGGGAAATCATTTTTCTTGTTTAAAGCCGCGGATTCAACCTTAAACTTTTGCACTATAGCCCTCTTCGGCTTCAAGGACTCAGTCGGCGATTCCCTCTTTCTCTTCTTCTCCTTATTTGGTTTTGGGATATATACTTCCCTAGGCAATGCTTCTCTCATTAAAGAGGCCTCCCCTAGGCCTACATAAGCACATAACATAAAAAGTTAGAATATATTCAAGGGGTGTCTCTTTTAAAGAACTCAGGTATTGCAAGAGGAAAGGCCCCACCATGATTTTTAGCTTCCCATCGGCCCCTGGCCAGGTCGCGCCATATGCGCTTAGCATACGGGCAGGTCGAATCGAGATGGCAAACCCAGCTTGAGATATCCTTAACTGCATCGGGATACCACGCAACAACTGCATCATCAAAGGGAGTTAGTTCAAGGGGAAGTTGGTATGAAGAAAGCTCAATTAAAGTATTAACCTACGATTCATATTCCATTCCTCAGGGAATGGCATCCTTTCGACATGAATCAAATTCGAGGTCCTAACTCGAAGAAAGCGGCTCATCCACCCTCCGTCCTTGCCTTAATTGGTACAAGCAAAGAAAACCTTCGTGGCCCAACGTTGAAGTTTAATCAGACCACCCCGATAAAGTCGGAGACTGTACATTCTAATCAGGTAGTCGAGGGTAGAAGGAATCCCCTCGACCATATTTGCAAAATGCCTAATCATGTAAACAATACGCCAAAACGATGGATGAATCTGGCCAGCATCACTTGATATTGCTTGCAGAAATCGAGAACCACGGGGTCTATCGACGGCGAAGACGGCCCTACCGGGCCTAGGGTAAAGGGATGGGTGTATACACTGAGGAAGTCGGCTTTATGGGTTGTTATGTCTTCCTCCCGAGAGGGAATTTCCACTTGCACCGCGTCTCCCCAGCGGCAATTGGCCTTCACCTTCTCGATGTTGGTTAGTAGGCTAATATACCGGGATATGGGTTCGCACCGTCCTGACTTCGAAGAAGGTTTGTCGACCTTAAAATCAGAGGTTATTTTGCAGGGTCCGGGGATGAATTCCTCGATACTTGGGGGGTACTATTTCCATACCCTTTGAGTAACGTGAAGATGAGGAGGCTTTATCATCTCGTGGAATAATTTTGGTGGCCTTCGTCATTCCTGCTAAAAGATTTCAAAGGAAACGAGAGAAAAATGATCAAGAAAGAAGTAACGGGAGCTCTTTTTAAAGGGTTAGAAGGAGTAATGAAAGATAAAGGGGCAGGAAAAGGAGTACTTATAGGGGCCAACCGTGCGCATTGAGGAATGCCAAAAGAAAGCCGACCGCCGTAATAAATTCGAGTCTTTTCAAGAACTGTGCAAATATGGATTTTTGGCATCTCTCTTATCCCATCAGTCGCTTACATGACATGACCGACAGAATGATGGAGGCATTGAAAAGTCGGTGAATTCAAATCATTTCTTGTCTTTTTCATTCCAAAAAATGCGGGGACTATCTGTATACGGTAAAATCGGGGAAAGCCAATTTTAAGGCTTCTACAGTATTCCGAGCCTCGACTTCGATTGTATCAGAGCAGAATCCGAAGTTCAACTCCCAGGTGTATTCCTCGAGGAAGTATTTTGAGGGATCGATATAGCTTAAGGCAGGGTAAAGATCGAAGACCATCATGGAAAATGGGGAAATTCCCAAAAGGCACATGGTTAAAGCTGACCAAGTCCGCAAGAATAGTGCAAGTCCGTACCGTGACATCAAATAGTTGTGCCAGCTGTTTATCTTTGTAATAATTACACATGTACTATGTTGGAATTCCCCCTCTTATATAAAGGGGACCCTTGTCATTTTGTAACACACATGATATTCATTAGAAGAAGAAGGACATCCTCTGCTCTCTAACTAAAACATTCTCTACAATTGTTTCATTGATTTATTGCCTTTCATTTATTGTGCTCATTGATTATTATTCATTTGTTTCTCATTATTGATCATAAAGAGTCCGTCTTCAAGGCCCTCAGTACTGTTGTATCTTCATCGACCGCCCTCTGTCAAGCTCTCGAGCTCGACCTCGAGGTCCTATTTCGACCAAGCTCGAGACCCCGTCTCATAACTGCTCGGTTTGCACAATTTCATTATCCTTTGCTCTTATCTCATTTTTCTTAACTCTCACTTAGCAACTATTGCCTAAACAACTAGTATTAAAATAAATCACATATTTTTAGATCCACAAAATCAGATATAATTGTAATTATCATTTTCAAGGTAAACAGATAATAAAAGAGTCATTGATGAACGCGTAGCAGCATGCCATGAATGAAAATATTATCTGCAATGGCCGCTCATTTAATGTTAGTGGATATTTCCTCATTGAATGCTATCTGATGGCATACCCTTGATCTTTTCCCGTCGACTACGCTACCTTCGAGATTTACCCGATATCGATTACATTCGTTGTATCCAGTATTGATTGTTCTCTAACTTTTTGTTTACCTATCTTCGGTTCCACGTGTCATGTTACCATTAGATCATCTATTATAAACTAATTTTACCCCAGATACAGCAAAGAAATGCAATTAAGGTTCTTTTATCATCAACTAATTTTAAATAAATAAAAGGTTATTTCAAGTACCAAAATTTATTATTCGCTTATGCTAGAAAATTATTTGGTAGCAATGCGATTGTATTTAAATGTTAAAAAACATTTTATATGATGAATTAAGTATATAATAATAATAGAATAATAATGTCCTATTGCAGGATATATACTCAACAATTTCGGTGAATATATTTTAGTCATGAGACATTGTTGTCGTTTAGTAGGATTAAACATATATATCTTGAATCTTTTTATTTTTACCCTTCAACAAAATATTTTATTTGCAAAAATGTGTAAGTAATATACAAATAATGGTACCACATATGCGCTGTTATAAAAGGGTTATATTTTCCCCTCTACTCTTGAAAATAAGTTATATTTACCCCATTTCAATTTGTTTAATAAGTTTTCCCCTATTGTTATATTTAAGGTTTATTTGTACTTCTCACTTGTTAAATCTTCTATCCCAGCCTTAAAAATGCACGTGGCAGGTTTTCATTGAGCGGAAAGACTCGCCCCCTTCTTTAGTGAACCAACTACTTCGGGTGACTATGATTTTCTAAAAAAAAATAGAGATTTTGCCCAAAATAGAATACCAATACCATAAAAATAACATTCTTGTATAAAACGGAACAACCACTTCCAAACTTTTGGATGGATTGAAAGAGAAATCAATTCTTAGAAATTGAAGGTACATAGAGAGTCTGTAATAGATCAAAGTGACGTCCAATCTCCATGATCAAGCTATAATTCCCTATGATTCAATTATAGTCTTCATACAATTTCTCATGAATTCAAGAAACCCTTATTTGGATTTGTGATTTGGATCATAAGGAATCCTTCAAATGTAGTTGATACATGAGTAGTTGCACCAGAATCAAGACACCAAGTATTATTAGGAGCTTTTACTAAATTTAATTCATAACATACAAAAGCACTAATTGTACCTTTATTTTCGAACCAAGCTTTATGTTTCAGGAAATCTTTCTGATAAATCCCTTTTTTGTTATAGGAATGATGCGTATCTACCTTATGAATCCTTATTAGCTTCCTATGAAGCTCTAACAGGAGCTTTCTACTTCTTGAAATTGTTGGCCTTCACTTTTAGTCTTTATCAACTTCTTGACCCATGAGGATAATTGAATGGCTCCCTTGTTCTTAATTCTTGTCTCCTTCTAAGTAAGCATTCTGGAAAATTTACTAACATTTCACTTGTCCATATTAGTGTTATCATTAATTTGAAAAGGTCCACACTCAAGAGACTGTAACGACCCGATCAGTCATTTTAAGCTCTAACATATCGTTCGGCGGCTAGAGACCTTGAGTAGCTTCATTATATGCATTATGACTTGCACGTGTAGTCGAATTTAATTTTCGGGAAGTTCTGAGTTGATTTGGAAGGATAATTCTCAATTCGGAAGCTTCAAGTTGGAAGAGTTGACCAAGATTTGACTTTTTAGTAAAGGACATTGGAATCGGGGTATGAAGTTTCCTCTAGGTCCATAAGATGGTTTCAGACTTGGGCGTATGTTCAGGTTGAGTATCGAGTGGTCCGGGAGAGATTTGGAGCTTATTATCGGAAGTTTGCATTTTGAAGGATCTTGAATTTGCTAAGTTTAACTTAGAGTGTACCTTGGTGTTATTGGAGCCCTGGCGGTGTTTTGGGACCTTAACTAAGTTCATTTACTTGATTGGAACTTGTGTGTCAAGTTTGATTCTGATCCAAAATGTCTAAGTGTGATTCAAACGCGTTTAGTGAAGTTTGAAAGTTAAAAGAAGGATTTTGTTTGTCGATTAATGAATTTGATGTTATTCATGGAGTTTCGATCCTTTAGATATGTTTGGATAAGGTATGGGTATTTATTAGTATGATTAGACGGGTCTCGGGAGCCTGGGCGTGTTTCGGGATAGTTTTGGACCAATCCCCTTTGATTTGGAGTTGCTGGTTTCTGGTTTTGGTGGTGTGCATTGGATCGCGGATAGGGGCTCGCAATCGCGGAGTGTGGTGTGGATCTAAGATGAATTTGTTCTTCACGATAACGATTGGGAGTTTGTGATCGCAATTCATTTGCAAGTTTTGCTTCGCGTTCCCATGGCAAGGGTCTCGAACGCGATATTAATGGGGCTGGCTTGTTTGGAAGGGGTTCTCATCGTGATCGCATAATGGAGTTTGAGATCGCTAAAGGTAATATTTGAGGGATGGAAGGAAATCTCTGAGAGATGGAAGTCTTGGCCTTCGCATTTCTGGAGCAGGGAATGTGTTCGTGCAAGTATGGGTTGCTGTTGTTCGCAATCGTGTGAGATCCCTCGCGATTGCTAAGGAGGAAATTGTAGCAGTGGCAGTATTGGCCGTTGCGATCACAAAGAGGAGGTACCTAGGCAGAATATAAGTTATCAAATCAGTGCTTGGCTCATTTGTATCTCATTTCTTGCATTGAAGCCGATTTTGAGGCGATTGTGAAGGGGATTTTTCATCATCCATCACAAGGTATGTGATTCCTACTGATTGTGAGTTAAATACATTGATTATATATGGATTTGAACGTGAAAATTGGTAGAAATTGTTGAATTTTGGAAGAAAACATAGAAATGGTATTTTTGAATTTTGATCACGAAATTGGACATGGAATTGAGAATAAATTATATATTTGAGTTTGTGGTGCTATGAGTAATATTTATCTACGAAAATTTTCGTAATCCGGGCACGTGAGCCTGGGGTTTGACTTTGTTGACTTTTCGAGTGGAATTGGGAATTGTTTCTAATTGTTAAATCTCGAGTCTTTAAGTGTATTTTGATTGGTTGCACATTTTTTGACTAGTTTCGGATTGTTTGGCATTGGTTTGAGGCGGTAGAGAGGCATTGGAGCAGGTTGTCGGATGTCGGAGCGAGGTTAGTCTCCTGTCTAACCTTGTGAGGGAAAATTTACCCCGTAGGTTCTACATTTGTTATGTGTTACATGTTTTGGCTACGCACGTATGAGGTGACGCGTGTCCGTGCATATGCTAGAGTTCCATATTATGTCCAGGTAAACATTGACTCACGCCACGATTTAATTATATTATTTTAGTCATCTTGCCTGTGTAAATGCTTTAATTTATATTTTTGCCTGAGACTAGACTCCCATAAGGTATCAAACTTGCTATGTTAGATACTTAGCGAGCTACTTGATTAGTAGTGGAAATTATACTTCCTTTTACAGTTTTTTCTCGTGTTGTACAAATTTGTCCGAAAGTCTCTTGAATTTCATAACTCATACATATATTTGTGAGTGGGGCCAGTGACCCATCAAGTTTCACTATTCTTATAGGATCGGGTTGAATGCCTCAACTATACCACTATGGGATCGGGTCATTCGTCTCAATAGTACAATGAGATGCATCTATGGATCGGGTCATACGACCTCGACAATGCACACTATTATTAAGGGATTGGGCTGTACGCCATAACTGGATATCGTGTCATTACTCTTATGGGATCGGTCACTCGCCTCGACATAATCGTGCGTAATATTTGATAAGGAGTCGGTGTACCTACGAGTCTTCCTAACATGAGGTGAGACATTTTATCTGGTGTTGGACATTACGTATTCTATTCGAGGTAGTATCATGTATTTGAGGACTTCGTATTGACTCTTTTGCCGAGGATCGTGTTATGTACATATACCAGTTTCATTGTTTTTACCTGCTATGCCTCATACCTGTCTACTTTATTTGTACTTTGATTATTGGACCACTCACTACTTCTTCGAGGTTAGGCTGGATATTTACCAGGTACACATTAGTTTACGTACTCATACTACACTTCTGCACTACTTGTGCAGGTACTAAGACAAGTACATTTTGTGGTCATCTTGGCGCATAGGCGCAGCTGCGGAGGAGACTTTGTGGTTCGTTGCATTCCATGTTATGATCCACAGCACACAGAGTCCCCATATTATTCATTTATTTTATCTTGTCTATTTTATATTTCAGACAGATATTGTAGTAGTATTGTACTTCCTAGTAGATGCTCATGCACTTGTGACATCGGGTTTTGGGGATTTAGATTCTTGTCCTTGGTGGTATTCCGTTATGTATCTAGATTTATGTTTTACCATGTTTGAATCTTTAAATTAATAACAGTATTTTATAATGAAAATGAACGATTTTTGTTATTTATTCCATTATTTGTTTCGAGATACGCTTTGAGTAACCTATTGGTATATGGATTTAGTTGTTGTCTTTCATAACAACAGTGTTAGGTGGCATCACGGCCTAAGGTAGGAATTAGGTCGTGACAACTTGGTATCAGAGTACTAGGTTCACTTGTGTCTCACGAGTCATGAGCAAATTTAGTAGAGTCTTGCGGATCGGTACAGAGCTGTTAGGAGAACTCCCCCTTCTTGATTCATTGTCCTGCAATTTGATTTGGTTGAAACTTATATCTTCAACTCCTTCCTATTCATTTGAACATGATGTGGAGCACCTGATATCAGTTGGGCATCGAGGAGTTGTTGTGGTGCTACAGGTGTGGTGCATGATGTTCTCCCCTACATTATGAGGGCATAAGTAGCTAAGCCTGTCAAATACCACGTACAACCTGTGTACCCACTCGTCACCTTGCGTACATAGATTTCACTTAGCACAATTGAATCAAACAATACCAATCCTAAGGGGTAGTTACCTCCACGAATTTAGGCAAGACACTTACCTCAACTAGACCAATTCAACACTCGGAAATAGATTTTCCCTTAAAATTTGCCTCCACACGGCTCAAATCTAACCAAAATCGACTCAATATCAGCAAACAATGCTAGGGAATTAAATTACAATAGATAAAGTTAAGATCTTTACACTTTTCCCGAAAATCCTAGGCCGCCTGGTCAAAACCCGGGCCCAATGGTAGATTTCATCAACCCATGATCCCACGAGTTCATATATGTGATTAGTTTTCAAATCCGAGTCCAAATCGGCTCTCAAAACTCAATTTCTTATTTTTCAAAAAATTGACAAGGTTTCACTAATTTTCACTTTGATTCATATGATTTTGATGTTCAAAACTATGATATGTTGATGGTAATGATTCGAAATAGATTAGAATCACTTACCCAAGGTTTTTAGGTGAAAATACCCTCTCCAAATCGCCTCCTACCGAGTCTAGGGTTCAAAAATGAGAGAATGGGAGATAAATCCCGACTTTTACCCCTTATGTTCACCTGCAGTTATCGCAATTGCGATATGGGTTCGCAATTGTGAACCCTCGCAATTGCGAAGAAAGCCTCGCAAATGTGGCACTGAAGGCTTGGGAAGCTCTTCGCAAATGCAAAGATGGGATCACATTTGCGACCCCTACTGCCCTCGCAAAAGCGACATTTTTGTCACAAATTGCGAACTACCCAAAGCCTAGACAATTTCGCAATTGCGAGCATGGAATCTCAATTACGTCACCTATGGCCCCCTACTAAGATTGCAAATGTGATTCTGGTGTTCGTAATTGCGTTACCAGAGCACCATACACCAGTTTTCTTGAATTTTCTGTCCAAAACACTCCGGAACATGTCTAAAACTCATCCAAGCCCTCGGGGATCCAAACCAAACTTCCATACAAGTCTAAAAATATTACATACTCTCTCGCGTGATCAAAATACAAACTAACATCTAAAACTACGAATTGAACTCCAAAATGCATGAAATTCAAGGAAATTTTCAAGAACTTCTAGAATTACAACTAAGCGTCTGAATCCTATCAAATCAGCTCCAAATGGCACAAAAGTTTGCAGACAAGTTCTAAATACCATAACAGACCTATTCCAAGTCCCACAAGTAAATTTCTAGCTCGACAACTAAAAGTCAACCTACAGTCAAACTTTTCAACTTTAAATTGCCAAATTTCGGCAAGTCAACACAAATCAACCTACGAATTTCCAAAATCAATTCCGGGCATACGACAAAGTCTAAAATCACAATATGAAGCTATCGGAGCCATAAAAACACAGTTCTGGGGTCGTTTTCCCAAAGGTCAATGTTTGGCCAACATTTTCAAATTTAAACTTATAAGTCAAGAATCAAGGGTCCAAATCAACCCGAAAACTTCGCGAAATGAAACCAACCAACCCCGCAAGTCATAAAAGATTAAACACATGTGTGAATCATAAAAAGGGGAAACGAGGTGTAATTACACAAAATGACCGATTGTTTTACGTGAAAAACCTCCTTTCTCAAGGGATTAAAAACAACGACCTACCCTAATAGAATTTTCTTAAATTTCACTAAATTTCAATGAGCAGTTTTTAGATTAAAACTCTATAACCATGGGGACTAACTCTAGTATCCGAACCCCTACAATCAACTCAACTATAGCTATCCTTTCCCAAACTAACTCTTGTCTATAAAGCTAACAAAAACTCAAAATTTCTGCACTACCTACAATTACACTTCTCAAAAGAAAATAATTTACAATTTTGAATATTTGACTCAACCTAAGCAACTAAAGAACTTCAACAACTTCGTCTACATGAATATGTTCTTTAGTTGAGCAGGTTGAGTCTTCAAGAGTATCTTCTTGCCTTGATTGCTATTGCCACAAGTAATTCTATGTAATTTATCTCAATAGCATTCCCTTTTAATTGCGATAAAAGTTCTCTTTCTATAGTTGCAAAGTTGGCCGAAAATATTCTTCAATTAATGCTCCAAAATCTAGAATATTTCAGTTAAGGGAAAATTCTCCTATTTTGATATAGTTTCCTTATGTGTTTCCAACTCTTCAAACTTTTCTTTCAATAAAAAATTTCCCTTATTTATAGAATTCCTTTCAACCACAGAATTCTCTAATTAATGCATTTCTTGTAGAGTACGAACATAACTTCTAGGGGATTCCAACTTGCAAATGTATTATGATATTTCATGTCTAATTAGCACTCCGCTTTCGATCTGCTAGGAACCAATTTTATTCGTCATGTGCATCTCATATCTGCAACCCAGTTTAATAGCACAATATCCCGGAACGTAAAACCTAGTTCTTTCACTTAATTAATTGTGGTTTATCAAGCATCAAAACATAACACATGATCATCTCAACAAATTTGTCCTTTTTTATGATGACAAACACATGTGCAAATCAGTCAACAGCTTGCCCGATTTTTCATTAGTCTGGGGAACAAGAATCAATTTTATTCTCATCTCTCTTCTTCAATATGTCCATGTTTGCACAAGTATAAGGGACTCGTCTTCCATTTATCGCAACCCTAAAGATGTCTACGCATAATTCAATATTAGAACTTGCAAACAGATGATTAGTCCAAGTGCT
Organism: Nicotiana knightiana; assembly: GCA_005239525.1. NCBI lineage: Eukaryota > Viridiplantae > Streptophyta > Magnoliopsida > Solanales > Solanaceae > Nicotiana > Nicotiana knightiana. The sequence goes on along the minus strand of ML377126.1, from coordinate 225,038 downwards.
TAAGAACCAAGTTTACTAACCAGTGAATATGCACATACTTAACTTCCCCCTTTGGTATCATCGATAAAACAAAATAGTCAGTTGAGTAAAAAAAAAGAATATAACAATGTAAAACTCATGGCCACTAGGGATACACTAACATGTACTTCATCAAGAGTATAGACAACTAATCCAATAAAATTACCAGATAAAGAAATTCAGCTCAAAACGAGAAACTTTTAATGATTAGTCGTTGTACCACATTAAGCTCAAAGGGCCCAAGCCAAAAAACATTTGAACAAACCCATAAAACTGCCATCAACACCAAACAAAAAAAATCTAGAAACTGGTCATAGAAGGGACAAGACTAGGGACTGACTAAGGATATACTAGGAAACCTAAGAGGAATGAGGACCAGGTTCTTTGCTGAAGAGGAATCTCCATGAATAAGTCCTAGAAGCCTGTCAAATCGACTAGAAGTGTCACGACCCCAATTTTCCTCCGAAGGATGTCGTGATGGCACCTAGTCTCAACGACTAGGTAAGCCTAATAATTAATAATAACCTGACAGAAATATTTACAAAATACCAAAGCAAAGCTAAATAACTTATGTTAGCTTCCGAAAACAGAATCAACATTAATACACTCCCCAAGACCGGTGGAACTGAGTCATAAGCTCTACAGAGTAAAACTAGAATATCTACTACATCACTGTATGAAAGAAATACAAAAGGAAATAATAATAAAGGAAGGTGACTCCGAGCAAGCATACCTTGAAGTCTCCATAAAGAAGCTAACAAATGATCAGTAACAACCGGCATGAGCAGACGTACCTGGATCTGCATAAAAAGGTGCAGAAGCGTAGTATGAGTATACCACAATGATACCCAGTAAGTATCAAGCCTAACCTCAATAGAATAGTGACGTGGCGAGGTCAAGACACCTACTTGGATATAAACAAATAGTATGAAACGTAATAAGGATAAATAATAGAAAGCCGGAAAATAACTGATGCGAAACAGTTAACAACATGAACTAATACCAAAATTGTAAGCATGGAAATAACATAAAGTATCGGTTAAGGAGAACCACAATAACCATATACGGACAATAACTGACAAAAACAAGGAAGAACAAAATAACAAGAATCACAATGAGGTACTGCCTCGTGTACAATAAGAATCACCACCGAGGTACCTCCTCATGTATATATATATATATATATATATATATACCAAGAATCACAACCGAGGTACCGCCTCATATTCACGATTTACAATATCAATCAAAGTCCTTTCTTATGATGCCGCGTGAGTCTTACATTTGAAATAAGTTTTGAAAATAATATTTCCGAAATAGCTACACACACTTTAGCCCGCCTTATGATGTAGCGTGGCTTCATGTAGTTCCCCTACAAGCAACACGCATATAAGTCCCACCTTATACCGCCGCATGCACATTAACCGCAAGCCTTATATCGCCGCATGCGCGTCAATATCACATCACAGTAACAACTCGCACCACAAGTGCCCATATATCAGAACTTGCCAATAACCAATAATATCAAGGTTTCCATAATATTAGCCCACGTCTCCACTATAACGTGTACAAGAATACCAACAACAAAAATAAATGTTAAATTTTTCAACAAGAAAGATATCTTAACAATTATCAACTTTGCTTCAAAATGATACGATCCCACAACTTCAATACCAATAACTCAACAATAAGAAAGATAACGTGTAACTATGAACCAAATACCATTAACTCAGAATGGAAGGAATATCATTACCTCAAATTATAATAATAGCAACAAAAGAGATAACTAGTAACAATGACTTCAATAATGATAATTAACAACGAAAGAGATAACACAGACAGTGACTTCAAGTAATGATAATCACCAATGAAGAGATGACATGTATCAATTCAAGGGGAAACAAGTTCAACTAAAGCATGAGAGCAATTTATCAAGTAGGATGTAGAAAAAGTGTTAAACAATCAATTAGGGCATGTGAGAATAGAATAATACAAACAAGAATAGATTGACTATGAAAACTTAGAACATGATATGGCATTTCAATTCAAGCATGGAATAAGTGTAAATAGTCTAAACCGGTCAAATACCGCATACGACTCGTGTACCCACTCGTCAACTTTCATACACGGCTTTTACATAGCACAAATGAATCAATCAATACCGATACTAAGGGATAGTTTTCCCCACATAAAGTTAGGTAAGATACTTAAAATTCGCCTCCACGCAGTCAAATCTAACCAAAATCGACTTAATATCATCAAACAATTCTAGGAAAATCAATTACAATAGATAAAGCTAAGATCTTTATACTTTTTCCCAAAAAGTCAACAAAAGTCAATCCGGGTCTCGCCCGGTCAAAACCCGGGTCCAATGGTAGATTCTAACTACTCATGAGCCCACGAGTTCATATATGTGATTAATTTCAAAATCTGAGTCCAAATTGATTCTCAAAACTCAATTTCTTATTTTTTAAGAACTTGACAAGGTTTCACAAATTTCTACTTTGATTCACATGATTTTGATGTTAAAATCTAAGATATATTGATGGAATACGATTAGAAATGGATTAGAATCACTTACCCAAAATTTGTAGGTGAAAATCCTCTCTCCAAAACGCCTCCTACTGAGTCTAGGGCTAAAAAATGAGAGAATATTTTCAAAAATCCCATCTCCCAGTCCTTTGTACTAGCTGTAGATGTCGCATTTGTGACACAGGGTTCGCATTTGCGAACCTTCACATTTACGAACCCTGACAACCTAAGTCATCATCGCATTTGCGAGAAAAGGTTTTGCAATTGCTAAGTTAGGAACTTCGCAAAAGAGAACAAATGTTCGCAAATGCGAACTTAGTTCAAATCCTGCTGGCTTCGCAAATAAGAAGTCACAATTGTGACATCGAACCCCCACTATCACCTTCGCAATTGCGAGGCTGGTCCTCGCAATTGTGATAACTGAGCACCAGCAACACATTTCCAGTTCAAACCCATTCGGATACAAGTCAGAAACTCATCCAAGCCGTCAGGGTTCCAAACCAAACATCCTCACAAGTCTAAAAACATCGTACGAACTCGGTCGCGTGATCAAAACACAAAACTAACATCTAAAACTACAGTTCGAACACTAAAACGCATGAATTTGGAAGTAAATTTCAAGAATTTCTAACATTACAACTAAACGTCCGAATCCTATCAAATCAACTCCAAACGACACCAAAGTTTGCAAGCAAGTTCTAAGTACCAGAACAGACCTATTCCAAGTTCCAAAATTAAATTCTAATCTCGATGCCTAAAATTCAACCTATGGTCAAAATTTTAAACTTCAAATTGCCAAATTTTAGCAAACCAACATAAATCAACCTACGGATTTCCAAAATCAATTCTGGGCCCAAGTCAAAAATCATAATACGAATCTGTCTGAGCAATCAAAACACAGTTCTAGGATCGTTTTCACAAAAGTCAAAGTTTGGTCAATATTTCTAATTTAAACTTTTAAGTCAAGAATCAAAGGGTCCAAATCAACCAGAAAGCTTCCCGAAATGAAACTAACCAACCCTGCATGTAACGACCCGATCGGTCATTTTGAGCTCTAACGGGTCGTTCAGCGGTTTGAAGTCGTGAGCAGCTCTATTTCAGATATTATGACTTGTAGGCATGCTCGAAGCTGAATTTCGGAAAGTTTAGAGTTGGATTGGAAAGAAAATTCTCATTTCAGAAGCCTTAAGTTGGAGAAATGGACTAAGATTGGAATTTTGAGTAAACGACCTCCGAATCAGGATTTGAAGGTTCCTGCAGGTTTGTATGATGATGTCAAACTTGGGCGTATGTCCGGATTGGGTTTTGGATAACCCGGGAGCATTTTGGCGTATATTGTGGAAGTCAGCATTTTTGAAGAAAATTTTATAAGTTTGGTTTGAAGCGCATTTCAATGATATTGATGTCCGTTTGGGATTCTGAGTCTGGGAATAGCTCCGTATGGTGATTCTGGAGTTGGGAGCGCGACTGAAAGTGAATTCGGATGTCCGTAGGTTATTTTGAAGTCATTTGGCCAAAGATAGAAATTTGAAGGTTTTTGAGAAATCCGACCGGAAGTGGAAATTTTGATATCGGGGTCGGAATGCGATTCCGGAAGTTGGTGTAGTCCGTAATGTCGAATATGACTTGTTTGCAAAATTTGAGGTCAATCAGACGTGATTTGATGTGTTTCGGCATCGAATGTGGAAGTTTGGAATTTCAATGTCTTAAAGTTTGAATTTTAGAGCGATTCGTGATTTCGGCGTTGTTTGATGTGATTTGAGGCCTCGAGCAAGTCTGCGCTATGTTTTGGAACAGGTTGGTGTAATTGATCGGGGTCCCGGGGGCCTCGGGTGGATTTCGGGTGATTAACAGATCAAGTTTGGAGTTTGAAGAAGGCTGAGGTTGTTGTCACACCATGTGACCGCACTTGCGAGGCTTGGGCCGTAGGTGTGGCTTTGGTGCCGCAGGTGCGAAAGTTTGCTGGTTTGGTAGGGAGCGCAGGTGCGAGGGAGTTTCCGCACTTGCAGAGCTGCAACTGCGAACAATGAGCGCAGGTGCGAAGTTTGGCTTGAGCTGAGGAAAGCCGCAGGTGCGGAAGTTTGGTCGCACCTGCGGAATCGCAGGTGCGAGAACTGGATCGCAGGCGCGAGAAATGGTCTGGGCAGAATGTTTTAAAACCGTGAGTTTTGGCAATTTCCTCACTATTTCATCTTGGCATGGGCGATTTTGGGAGGCTTCAAAGGAGGATTTTCTTCATGCAATGCTAGGTAAGTAATTCCTTCATGTTTCTAAGTTAAGTACAAGGTTATTACATGGAATTATACATGAGAATTAGTAGGAGAATTGGATTTTTTAGGAAAGACCTAGAAATGTTATTTTGGATTTCTACCACGAATTTGAGCACGGAATTTAGAGTAAATTGTATATTTAAGTTAATAAGGCTAAGGGTAGAATATATCTTCGAGGAATTTCGGATTCCGGGCACGTGGGCCCGAGGGCATTTTGGTCAATTCGCTGAGCGGGGTTGGAAAATTATATATTTTGGAATTTTTGCAAATATTAGAGTACATTTTCATTGGTGTGTCGTTGTTTGGATAGTTTTTGGGCATTGTGCATCCATTGGAGGCGTCGGGAGGGCTTGAAAGCCGGTTATGGAATTTCGGAGCTAGGTAAGTCTCCTTTCTAACTTTGTGAGGGGGAATTGTCCCCCTAGGTGAACTAATTAAGTATGTGCTACTATCTGCGGGGGCTACGTACGCACGAGGTGACGGGATTTCGTGAGTAGCTACTATTATGCCGTGTTCGGGTAGTGTAGGACCCACTAGCATGCCTCACCTGTTGTACCTGTGATTTTGCCTGTGATATTAGATTGCTAATATAATCGAAATCGTAACTGAATATCCAAGAAGACTAGAGTTCATTTTCTTAATCATCTAGAAAGAGAATTGATTTCCTCCGTGGATAATTGTATTCCGGATAAGGTTGTATTATTGAATATTATTAAACTTGGCAAATGAATTTCGAGAAAAGATTTAAATACTACTTTTGTGATTTTTAAAAGAGAAATTTGTTATTTTCTTGAGTATTTGTTTTCCCGGTGTAGTCGGGGTGGATTGTTGATTGTGCATGACTGCATGTGACCGCTTCGCAATTTACATTCCGCGAGCGGAGTGTTATTTCCCCCATTCTCATGGGAATGGGTCGTACACCACGGCGGATTGAAAGATGCACTTATGGTTCGGGCCGTTCGACCCTCGGTAATGCATAGATATAATTATTTTATTGAAAGATGCACTTATGGTTCGGGCCGTTCGACCCTCGGCAGTGCATAGACATGATTATTTTATTGAAAGATGCACTTATGGTTCGGGCCGTTCGACCCTCGGCAGTGCATAGACATGATTATTTTATTGAAAGATGCACTTATGGTACGGGCTGTTCGACCCTCGGCAGTGCACAGAGATGATTATTATGATGGCTCAGGCTGGTTGTCCTTATCCCGTATGCGCATGCTAAATTGTTAAATGTTTTCATGGATTTTTAAGTGATAATATATTTGGGGAAAAATAAAGAAGTAATTGTTTATTTAAGATATTTGGGGGAAAACAAAGAAGAAATTGTTTATTTAAGATATTTGGGGGGAAATGAGGAAGTAGGAACTGTTTATTTACTTCCAGTATTTACTTGGATTTCAGTGCCTTATATATTTGCTGCTTTACTATCTTTACATGCCTACCATTTTCATCATGTTCTGTTAAAATTAATTTGTTGGACCTTAGTGAGTGTCTAATTCGACCTCTCGTCACTACCTAGGTTAGGCGGGCGACTTACTGAGTACACGTTATTTTCGTACTCATGCTACACTTGCTGTGCATTTTTATTGCACAGGTACTTTCATAGCGACGTAGATGGTTGGAGTCTTAGGCGAGCTGCATCATCCGGAGGCGATCCGCAACTGGAAGTCTCCCTCATATTGTATTTATTTCCAGTTTAAATTCCTTGTCCAATTTTTATTTCGGACAAGCTTGTAGTATTTGTGAAATTCTTAAAATTTTTCTCATGTACTTGTGACACCGGGTTCTGGGATGTGTTGGGATATATTTTGATGAAATGGAATATTTTAACCATTGTATTTACTTAATGGATTTTTATTTAGTTATTATATAATAAAGTGAAAGGTAATGATTTTCATAAATTTAAAACAGGAATTTATTTCACCTAATTAATGATTGGCTTGCCTGACGGTGGCGCCATCACGCCCTTCGTAGATTTTGGGTCGAGACAACGCAAGTCATAAAATCATAAACACACATGTGTGAAGTATAAAAAAGGGTAATAGGGCGCAATTACACAAAACGACCGATTGAGTCGTTACAAGAAGAAGCCTCCTGCTCTTTCTGCATCTCCTCCATCAACCTTCCTTCAAAGAGGTAATTTCCTCTCTCATCTTCTCTTTTTATGTATTGGTAGCAGTCAATTCCTCCAAAAAGGTTATGACCATACTTTAGCTTTTACTGCCTGGTGGTCATGCAACATAGTCACATTCCCTTAAGGTCACCTTATCAAACATATCCTTTTAGTCCATTTCTTTGGTCCTTTCAAAGGGAGCCCAAAGTGCTCAAATACGTTCGTCAGCACGAACCCATATGGTAGAGCATGGGTGCTCTTTTCTTGATCAGCTGCCCTTTCAATATGCTAGATCATCAACGAGGGCCAAGCCGAGATCATAAAGAGCATACTGCGAGTAGGAAGTGGAATAATACAATGGATTCAAAAGCATAAAACCTCTCTTGTTCGAAAGAATTGAAACACATCAAAATGGTACCAGCCATACATCACTTCCCTAACTGCAAGTTCAAGTAGGTAGCCTCATGCCTCCTTTCGAATCGAGGCAATAAACAAATGTTCACAAATTCGAACAGAAGCTTGTGAGCCGGCTCCATCTCCTTCTTTTCCTACTTTTCTTCTAGCCAGATGTTCCATTTTCTGTGTGTACTTGGAAGTCAAGTACATAACATCTTTTTTTTCTCCCAAATTGGGCCACTCAAAATACACATAGTTATCAAAACCTTCTAGGGTACATGCAGAATCTCCCAAAAAACTTGGCATAAAGAACCAGGTCCATTCCCCTTACTTCAGAATTTACTGTGCCATCCTCCAACACTTTAAAGTTCTGGTAAAAATAAAGCATTGCTTCACCAAACATCACTAGGAGTGAACGACAAAAGTAAATGTATTGCCCCTGATTATCAATATTCTCCATAAACTCCTTCATTCCAAACATGTTCACAGTAGTTAGGTTGATTAATTAGCCATTTAGAATTATCAACCCTGCCAACTGTTACACCCCATATTTTTGTACATGGAAGTACGCCAGAATTAAATTGATATAAGCTCGGAAATGACATGTTATATCCCGCATTTTCGGACGTTAAAATTTCGTCGTAAGTTAATCAATGTAAGCTCGAGAATTAAATTGTTTTTGAGGTAATAAATATTATTCTATTTCAAACAAGTGAGTTTCATCGAAGTTTGTCAATTTAGGATAAAATATGGCCCGAGCTATAATACCCGGTATTTATGGACTAGTGCCATACAAGGTACCACATGACCATGATAGTAAGATGTATAAAGTGTGGTAAAAGTGAGTAGTATTTTAAGTAATTTGAGATAATTCTTAATTACGTGGATAATTAGGTAATTATTAATTTTTAGTGGGAGATTAACTAATTAATTAAGCATATTTGGATAAGATTAAGTGCTTCCAACGTGGCAGCATGTGTGAAGCTTTAATCAAGCCTAATATGAGTATGTTATGAGGCTAGGTGACACATTTAGAGGGACTCTTGGATAAACCATAAAATACTCTCAATTCACAAAGATATGGAGTGGCAACGTGATTTCTTCAACAAAAGCCATAAAAGACTCTCAAATTCACAAAGATATGGAATGTCAACGTGATTGCTTCAACAAAAGCCAAACAAGATTATGATCAAATTCACCAAGAGAGATATCATATGTAATAGCAGTGTGAGTAGTAATTCTAAGAGAACACGGTACAATCTTTCTCAAGAATATTATACGAATTTTCCCCTACTTCGATCCGCCTTTACGTATGTTCACGCAATCAACGTGTGTTAGAGGGATTGTCAAGAGAATCAGTTCAGGTATGTTAAGGCTATCCCTTTTTTTTTGGCATGATCCAAACGATACAAACGAAATGAGCAAGCGCACAACTTTCATAAATGACTCTATTCAAGAAATACTAGGGGTGTCAATGTTCTTGATTCCCCATGTGACATATTATTATAGCTTCTGTTCATGGGTCTCAGAAAAGTACATAGTTGATAAAGTTTATCCGAAAGGTATAGTGATCTTATTAACGTATTATTTATGCATTTCATTCATTTATACATGTACATTGACCCATGACTAGATGACGTTATATATGCGTATATTATATGTATATGGGATATGGGAAAATGTTACAGCGTTATATACGTACCACCACCAGATCAGCTGGTATACGTTGATGATTTGCCCACAGTGGCCGAGATGATATGATGGGATGCCCTCAGAGGCTTGATGATGTTATGTACGCATATACCTATGCATGGTATATCGTTTATACACATATGCATGACATTATAAATTTGAAATGATTCACAGAGCTATTCTGACTTACATGTTGAGTCTTTTACTCCATGTTTCTCTCATTTATACACGTGTTGAGTACATTATTTGTACTGACGTCCCTTTTGCCTGGGACACTGCGTTTCATGCCCGCAGGTCCCGATAGACAGGTTGAGAGTCCTCCAAGTAGGCTATCAACTCAACGGAAGGTGTTGGTGTGCTCCATTTGCTCCGGAATTGCTTATTTGGTCAATATGATTTTGTCAGGTATTGATTGGAATGGCGTGGCCCTGTCCCGACCTTTATGACATTTATGTACTCCTAGAGGCTTGTAGACATATGTCGTGTACGTGAAATATTATATGGCCTTGTCGGCCTATGTTCAATATACGAGTGATCATTTTTTTCTTATAGGCCAGTATGTCATATATAGAAGTTTGTATTACATGTTGAGTCGTCCAATGTCGAGTATTCCCTCATGCTTTATTCTGGTTATCTCATGATAGCCTTTCTGGTTCATTTACCTATGATAGAATGATACGAAAGATGTGTTATCTTGGTACTCGGTTGAGTAAGGTACCAGGTGCCCATCGCGGCCCATCGATTTGGGTCGTGATAAAAGTGGTATCAAAGCAGTTCTGTCCTAGGGAATCTACAAGCCGTGTCTAGTAGAGTCTTGTTTATGGGTGTGTTGTGCACCACACTTATAAGCAGGAGGCTACATGGCATTTAGGATTGTTACTCTTTCTTCTTACTTTAGATCGTGTTGTAGAGCTCACTTTTAAGAATTCAAACTCCAAAATTCTATTTTATTCATAATACAACGATGCCTACGTCCAGAAAGACAATTGGTAAGAGATATAGTTGTGGAAGAGTTGAGTTAGAGGAACTCAATTTTGCATCATGCTTGTGATGAGTAGATGTGAGGTCTTCAGCAGATCATGTGTGTACTAAAATGTGTAAGCTTCTTGATAAGGAGCCTTAAGGCAAGAATATCTATCCACCCATATGGTGAAAAGCAATGGGAGATTCAGAAGGTAGATACGCGTTTCAACAAGTAAAAGAAACCAGGTGAAGAAGGGTACGAGGCATCCAGTTAATGAAGATTATCAGTATTTACAATTCAGGCAGAAAAATATGAGCATTTTGAGTTACCTTCAACAGTAACAGAGGTATGTACAATCGGTCACACCCATCTCGGTTATTCCCTATGGGGGCTAACAGATATAGTTTAAAAGAAGGATGGGTTACCAGGATCCGGCTGGGGTTAGAGTAACCTAAAATGGTTGATGGATTGTTTGCGTTAGTTGACATTTCAAAAGGATATTGCAAATGTGCTAATAAATCTCCTTGTGAGACACCCAGATGGTGCACTCTAAAATAGTAACAACTAGATATGAATACTAGAATGTTAAAAAAACAATATTACAAAGATAGGCATTGGAGGCCTCGAAGGGATAAACATTACCTTAGTATGGCTCCCGTCCCTAGTAGATAGAGAATGTTAGGCAACCCGAAGAGCCAGTGGATGAAGAAAGGGAAGCTAAAAACAAAAGAATTTCTTGTTGAAATTTACAGAATAAAGTGATAGACAGAAATGCTAGCAAGGAAATAAAAAGAGAGTTAATGAATCATTATGAGTGTGATACATGGATGACAACGGTAAATCAAAAAAACAAATATGACAGTATTACAGAGTCTTTAGTCAAGGGAAGCAAAAGATGAGAGGTGACAGACCTTGGGACAACAAAGGACTATAGGCCATAAAGTCATATCCTCATTTCGAGAAATAAGTTCGTGACTCTAACATGATTACCAGAAGGAAATGTTAGACCCTAGAGTAATAGAAATAAGTATGGATTGGTGAACAAGATAAATTAAACATGAATTAGGGACTGAGTGATTTGATAGTAGTCAGCATCATAAGAATTTCAGAGATTGCATTCCGACGATAATAGAATGGACGAGAGAAGAATAACCTTTAAAGGTCATTCAGGAAGACGCTTTCCTAAAGCAAGAAATGTGAGCAAAGTTAAGCTTAAGGGACTGTGTGTGCCAGTTACACTAGGTGTCTCCTTCATGAGTAAGGAATTTCGTTATCCTTGGTACAGAAGGATTACCGGAAGGTGAGTAAGGGTCATCGATGATGTGAAAAGACGCCAAAGATGAAGAGGTTTAACATCTATAGGTAAATCGTCGTAGCACTAAATGTTAGTACTCCCCTAAAGGGCGGAATATGGAGTGATGTGACATTAAGTCAGAATTAAGTGGTTCTAGTAATTATGGAATGGTAAAGGAAGAATGCGATAAAAATGAGAAAGGAAGGAGATTGCACTTATCCAAATGCTACAGATATGTCACAATTCCAGAACATTTGCAAGCACGATGTCAAGGAAAGGAAGTCAGGGTTCCTGCCCGGGATGTTATTGATAAATAAGGAGCCAGTGCAAGAGGTAAGTTAAGACAAAGGAAATAACCCAAGAAAGATTACGCAGAATATTGATATGAGAATGAGCCAACGAGTAGTTAGTAGTTGATTCAGGAAGAGCCTAGTTATGGCTAGACAAGAGGTTACTGACAAATCAGCAGATCGTGCATGATAAACATAGTAAAACCCAATATAGTGAATTCAACCTCGCAATTATGACATTGTAATACTTGAGTTATATTCAAATAGGAGTTGGGGTAGTTAAAGATACCATATGAGTGTTACGGAAATAAAAGAGAATGCCACTGAGAAGATAGTCAAAATATTAGTTCAAAAGCAACCCTACAAGAACAAGGGCGTGGAAATAAGTAACTACGAATAATTATAGGCGGGGAAGAACATCAAAAATTCCGTCAAGTATACGATGTGATAAGCTCGCAGCTTTACAACAGTCAGAGGGTCCTCCCTAAGTACTTCAGTGAACAATTTATGAGATACTCAAATGCATAAGGTTGTGAATGGTCCATACTTCAGATAGAAGGTTAGAAGCGCTGGGATTCAGTATCCAGGAATGATAACGGCATCGTCAGTGGCTTAACTTCCAGCCTATGGTTTTCAGGTACCGAGAGGCCTAGTTAAAAGAGTAAAGAAGATTTTGAGATGATGTGATGTCTCGCTTGATGTTCCAGAATAACATAAAGGAAATCTATGGTGCAAGAAAATTGAAGGAAGGTTGCGAGTAGTAGAAATGGATATGTGTAGGTCGCAAGCTAAGGCATGGTAAAGCGACAAGGTTTAGGAAGACATGTAGGGATAAGGAAAGGCAAGTGAAAAGGGTGACGGGTGTGAACAACTAATTTTTGACCACACTCAAATTTTATACTATTTTAGTGTAAATATTCTTTTAGGTCTAGTCTTGATGTTTTAAACTTTTATTTTACTCTTAGTAGATTTTATTTAAGAAATAAATAAATACTCACATTCTTAAAGTACAAATTTTATAAGTAATTAGAATTTTACTAAGTAAGCTATAGAATCTTTCTTAATATCATTTAAAGTACATGTAAAAATTTAATTTTCCTATAATATGAGAAATTTTGGTTAATCTTCTTATCTTTATAATTTAATTTATCTTTCAAAAAAATGAACTTTAATAGATAAAGTTTTTTTTGTAAATCTGATTTTTTATATATTTTTTTTATTTTACTAATCTCATTATCCCCACTTTTCTAGCCTAACTCCCCACTCTTCAAATCACTCACTTCCACTCTCCCTCACGTCTCTCTCATATCCATTCATCAGTTCCCACTTTTTCCACTTATCTCACCATTAATCCATACATCTATAAATAACAACACAAAAAGAAAAAGGAAAAGAACAACATCCCACTCCATAAAAAAGTAAAAAAGGATCCCATTTTCCTCTTCAATATCTTATCTTCCTCAAAAAGCCATGACCCTCACCCCTAATCTCTAAGACTATCATTACCTAACTTCCTCCAAATCAAAAACCTTCAAGGTCTAATTTTCCCAACTCCAAACACACACATACGGAACATAAAAGGGATTCTTTGCACAAAAAATTGGGGGTGGAAAACAAAAAGAAACGAAAGAGTCCTCAACCCATGTCACTTCACATATATCACGTTAAACCCATTTGAATTTTCATTCAAACCAGCTTAAAAAAAGAGCCGAACAGTCATCAATTTTTTTTCTCCATTTTTTCGATCACAAAGCTTTGTTTCAGCCCTGTAATGTCACGGAAGATAGATCGAGATAGCCGGACTTCCATTTGAGATCTCCGTCTAAAGTTCCGGCGAGGTTCCCGTTTTGTATGGCTTAACGTGTTGCTGGTCTTATTTCCAGATTTTTGTTACTTTTTAAAAGGTCTGTTTCTTGTTGCTACTCTCCGGGATCAAGTCTATCTTATACTTGATTATTGTTATTTTATTTTAGCCTCTTTACTTAAGGTTAATCCATGACCAATTTATTACTTCACTTTATCTTTCTTTGATGAATACTTTAATCTAGTTGGGTGTTTCTTTTATAAAGTTAAATCAATTAACATGGTGTTGGTATGCTTTGGAATCTGTAGATAATTCCTTTGTGTTAACATGTGGGTTTTATTTATTTTGTTCTCCTTTTTTACTATCTTTGTTAATACCTTTTTTTGGAATAATCATTGATGTCCAAAATATGGGTTTGGAGTTTAACTAGTAAACGAGGTACTACTAAAGTTTCTAGTTTGAATACGTGACACAAAATGCCAATAAGGCTATAAGATAGGGCATTTTCCATAAAAATTTAATTCATTCCTTCCACAATAAATTACATAGCCTATGATATTCACAATAATCTCAAATTAGTTCAGAAATTACCCATAATAAATAATGCTAGTATACTTTTAGGCGCGCTTTTAATCTAATATCGTGATTGTGTACACGTTCGCGTGACATAATTATGATTCTCAAAATAAATCAAAGTACGCATTCGCGCGACTTTGGACAAACAATTTTACTAATAATAAAGTGTTATTAATTGTGTACACGTACACGTGACATGATTTTAGCGCTCCAAATAAAGCGGATTTATACACATGTAGACTGTTTCAAAGATAAACCCATAAAACACCATAATTAAAAGCGGTAAAAGGGAAAATGTACATAGGTTCTAAAATGAGTAATTAAACAAATTAATTAATCCAAGTATGATTAAAGCGATCGTGCTAAACTACGAAATTCGGGAATACCTAACACCTTCTCCAGGATTAACAGGATTCCTTATCCTGTCTTCTTGTTTCGTAGATTTTAAAACATAGTCAATTTTTCCCGATTTGGTATTTAAAATAAACCGGTGACTTGAGACACCATAATTATTCTAAGCGGAGACTCTGAAATAAATAAATAATCTCATTTCGAATAATGTCACTTTAATTGAAAAAACTCCATATTACCTCGGGAAAAAAAGAGGTGTGACATCTCTGGCGAAATGAGATTATTTATTTAGTTTAGAGTCTCCACTTGGAATAATTATGGTGTCCCAAGTCACCGGTTTATTTTAAATCCCAAATCAAGAAAAATTGACTTTGTTTTAAAATCTGCAAAATCAGAAGACTGGATAAGGAATTCTGTTAACCCGGGAGAAGGTGTTAGGCATTCCCGAATTTCGTGATTTTAGCACGGTCGCTTTAATCATACTTGGCTTAATTAATTGTTTAATTACTCATTTTAGAACCTATGTACATTTACCCTTTTACCGCTTTTAATTATGGCGTTTTATGGGTTTATCTTTGAAACGGTCTACATGTGTGCAAATCCGCTTTATTTGGGGCGCTAAAATCATGTCACGTGTATGTGTACACAATTAATAACACTTTATTATTAGTAAGTTTGTTTGGCCAAAGTCGCGCGAACACGTACCTTGATTTATTTTGAGAATCATAATTATGTCACGCGAACGTGTACACAATCACAATATTAGATTAAAAGCGCGCCTAAAAGTATATTAGCAGTATTCATTATGGATAATTTCTGAACTAATTTGAGATTATTGTGAAGAGCATATGCTATGTAATTTATTGTGGAAGGAATGAATTAAATTATTTATGGAAAAATTCCCTACCTTATAGCCTTATTGGCATTTTGTGTCACGTATTCAAACTAGAAACTTTAGTAGTACCTCATTTACCAGTTAAACACCAAACCCATATTTTGGACATCAACGATTATTCCAAAAAAAGGTATTAAAAAAGACAGTAAAAAAGGAGAACAAAATAAATAAAACCCACATGTTAACACAAAGGAATTATCTACAGATTCCAAAGCATACCAACACTATGTTAATTGGTTTATTTTTATAAAATAAAAACTAAAAGAAACACCCAACTAGATTAAAGTATTCATCAAAAAAAGATAAAGTGAAGTAATAAATTGGTCATGGATTAACCTTAGGTAAAGAGGCTAAAATCAAATAACAATAATCAAGTATAGGATAGACTGGATCTCGGAGAGTAGCGACAAGAAACGGACCGTTTAAAAAGCAACAAAAATCTAAAAATAAGACTAGAAACACGTTAAGCCATGCTAAACGGGAACCTCGCCGGAATTTTAGACGAAGCTCTCAAATGGAAATCCGGCTATCTCAATCTATCTTCCGTGACATTACATGGCTGAAACAAAGCTTTGTCATCGAAAAAATGGAGAAAAAGAATTGATGACTGTTCGGGTTTTTTTAAGCTGGTTTAAATGCAATTTCAAATAGGTTTAAGGTGATATATGTGAAGTGATATGGGTTGAAGACTCTTTCGTTTCTTTTTGTTTTCCACCCCAATTTTTTGTGCAAAGAATCCCTTTTATGTTCTCTGTGTGTGTGTTTGGAGTTGGGAAAATTTGACCTTGAAGGTTTTTGATTTGGAGGAAGTCGGGTAACGACAGTCTTAGAGATTAGAGGTGGGGGTCTTAGCTTTTTGAGGAAGATAAGATATTGAAGGGGAAAATGATATTCTTTTTTACTTTTTTACGGAGTGGGCTGCCGTTCTTTTCCTTTTTCTTTTTGTGTTGTTATTTATAGATGTATGGACTAATGGTGAGATAAGTGGGAGAAGTGGGAACTGATGGGTGGATATGAGGGAGACGTGAGGGAGAGTAGAAGTGAGTGATGTGAAGAGTAGGAAGTTAGGCTAGAAAAGTGGGGATAATGAGATTAGTAAAGTAAAACAAAAATATAAAAAAAAATCAGATTTAAAAAAAATAGTTATCTATTAAAGTCATTTTTTGAAAGATAATTAAATTATAAAGATAAGAAGATTAACCAAAATTTCTTATATTATAGGAAAATTAAATATTTACATGTACTTTAAATGATATTAAGAAAGATTCCATAGCTTACTTATTAAAATTCTAATTACTTATATATTTTATTTTTTTATATTATAAATAGAAATAAAATTTGTACTTTAAGAATGTGAGTATTTATTTATTTTTTAAATAAAATATACTAAGAATAAGATAAAAGTTAACATCAAGATTAGACCTAAAAGGAATATTTACACAAAAATAGTATAAAATTTGAGTGTGGTCAAAAATTAGTTATTCACAGCATGCCCCTCTTTTTTTGCTTGGAAACATGAAGATTTTTTAGGCAAAGAAAATGAACAAGGTGACTCATTTTTGACCTCACTATTGTTTAACAAAGAAAAGAAGTCAAAAGAAAAAGATGTGACCGAGCCTTAGTTTTAGGCAGCCTACATATCCCGTTCATAAGGGAATCAGGTCATGTGTAGTTCGAGAAGAGTGATGGAGTAGCTTAGATGGAGAGTCGAGCGAAGTTCCGTCGAGGTTCCGATCCGCCATTCCTACTATTACATCAAAATAAAAAGAAAACTCCATACTCTTGAAATCCAAGAGTTACAAAATTCCTATCTAAATGCCATCTGGAGTCTTGTCTTGATTCTTGATTTGCTTCCTTTATTGACTTTAGACTGAAACTTGATGCTCTCCGATATAACAGACTATGAAATATTCTCACAGGCTTGTTTCTTGATCAGATGATGGATCTTGAGACCCTATGTCTCCGCATACATTATGTCAAAGCTGGTTGCGGCTGGTATTGAGATCAAACATTCCATTTTCTCCCGCAAAAGCTGGAATCTTTTTTTTTTTGCACATCCAATTCGTGCTTTGCAGAAAAATCTAAGCCATCACAAACAAACAAAACAAACAAATATTTTCTGCCCCAGTTTGCACTAGGAAATTTTTGTGAGTAATTAAAAACACAATAAACTATCTTAGCTATTGCAAATGCAGAATTGAAAGAGAAATGGGCTCTTTTTGTTTTTAAATAATAGAGGATGTCGTATCCTATGTTCACATAATAGAAGGCAACCATGGGATGTAGTACCCTTTGTTGGCAATAAGATGAGGCTCGTGGCACTCTAAGATGCTATTAGGGAATGTCGTACCCTATGTTGGCAAAAAGTAATGCAACCAGGGGATGTAGTACCCTGTGTTGGCAATAATATAAGGCTCGTGCCACTTCGAGATGCTACTAGGGAATGCCGTACCCTATGTTAGCAATGAGAAATACAACCAAGGGATGTAGTACCCTGTGTTGGCAATAAAATAAGGCTTGCAATGTTCTGAGATGCTACTAGGGAATGTCGTACCCTATGTTGGCAATAAAATGAGGCTCTTGGCACTCTAAGATGCTACTAGGGAATGGCGTACCCTATATTGGCAGAAAGTAATGCAGCCAGGGGGTGTAGTACCCTGTGTTGGCAATAAGATGAGGCTCATGGCTCTCTGAGATGCTACTAGGGAATGTTGTACCCTATGTTGGCAAAAAGTAATGCAGCCAGGGGATGTAGTACTATGTGTTGGAAATAAGATGAGGCTCGTGGCGCTCTGAAATGCTACTAGGGAATGTCGTACCCTATGTTTGCAACAAAATGAGGCTCGTGGTACTCTGAAATGCTACTAGGGAATGTCTTACCCTATGTTGGCAACAAGTAATTCAACTGGGGATGTAGTAGCCTGAGGTAAAGATAGGGTATTCCCTATAATGAAACTAAAAATAACATGATTGCATGTATATTAGAAGTAAATCAAGTATTTGATAACTTCACTTGGTGATGTTCATCCTTCCCCGAACTGTTTCCTAAAATTGTTCTGTTCTTGTTCTAAACAAAGAAAGTTTTGTTAGTATTAAAATGCTGGTCAGTATGTGGCCTTGATCTCTTGGGCGACTTGACCTAGTGTCCATTGCACTTGTTAGAATAACTGGCTCTGTCAATGGTCGTACGAATTACCGGGTGATTCTGTCTTTACTTTCTAGAGATCTTCTTTCTCAACATCAAAACCTGCCTATTTTGCGCCTATCCCTATTTGTGCTTGTGGTGCAAACAACCTTGCTCCCAAAACAACTTTTAACTGAGTAGTAACTTTTGTTGACCCTTGACACATTGTTCATTCCTTCAAGCCTTTTGCTCGTCAGGGAAAATCAAAGATGGCTTTATGCCTTTGCCCATGCTATTCATGCCCAGAAAGTTTTGCTTCATATAACAGGGAAACTATAACCAAATTTGCGGCCTTTTCTTTGCTTTGCTTTGGCACTGAAAGGGACTCAAAAAGAATAGTACGAAAGAAAATAAGAAGGTGAACTAATAGGTATTACAACTTAATCAAGAAGTGTACCTTTTTGAGAAGAAAAATAAAAATAGAAAGGACTTATCTGGAGGAACATGCTGGCTTCAATGAACATGACATGCACTTTGGACTGGATGTCCGATCCATCTGAACCGTCTAATTCTCAAAATTCGTTATAAACTTCACTTTGAAACTGAGTTCTTTGTCTTAACCATGCTTGTGCCGGGATATATGAAGGCCTAAATCGATCAACGATGCCCTTTGTGGGTTTTCACCGATTGACCTCTCTCATTTGTCTTTCTCTCAACTCATTATTGCCTTATGGTGCCCGTAAGGGTTTTCACCAATAAGACTCTCTCATTTTATTTTTGTCTCTTTACAATGGATGAGGTATCACCATAATATACCAACTTAGCATCCTCGAAAGCTGATCAGAAGGTCTTAAAAGGGAAAGGTAACAAAAACTATTCAACTGAATTACAACTTTTGGAACTATTTTGACGGAAAAACCGTCGAAAGATAAAATAAAATCATGCCCCAGTTTCTTTGAATACTGGGAAATGCAGATTTTGTTTTAGTGTGACTGAACCCCAGAGTGAGACTGCCTACGTATCCTTTCGGAATCAGGTCGGACGTAGTTCAATTAACATGAACTTGTTTTGATGATTTTTTTTTATTTTAAAAAAAAAAGATTAAGTACATTGGCTCCAAAAGAGGGGAAAACAAAGAAATATAAACAAGGTTTAAAGGGCTAACTAGGGTTGGCCAGTGTTTGGGTAGCGAGAATGATAGCCTTTCGTCATC
Source organism: Nicotiana knightiana (assembly GCA_005239525.1). NCBI lineage: Eukaryota > Viridiplantae > Streptophyta > Magnoliopsida > Solanales > Solanaceae > Nicotiana > Nicotiana knightiana. The sequence goes on along the minus strand of ML377126.1, from coordinate 205,500 downwards.
CCAACCTGAGAATGCTAAGTATAAAAATGCCCCAACACAGTTATGTTAGACATAGTATCTCTTGACCGAATCCGCGTTAAGGGATATATCAGTCACCTTTCCTTCTATATCTACCAAGTGTAGAGCTCCTTTTGATAATACTTTCTTGACGAGGTAAGGACCTTGCCAATTGGGGGCGAACTTTCCTTTTGCTTTTCCTGGTGCGGAAAGATACGTTTCAAAATAAGTTGTCCTATCTCAAATTGTCTTGGGTGCACTTTCTTGTTGTAAGCACGTGCCATTGTTTGTTGGTGTAATTGACCAAAACAAACTGCCGCCAAATGCTTTTCATCAATTAAACTCAACTGTTCCAATCGGGACTTGACTAGTCATTGTCTTCGATCCCTGCTTCAACAATGATTAGGAGAGAGAGAATCTCAACTTCTTGATTCACTATTTCGAGATTAGACAGCTTTTTAAGATCTGGGCAGGAATTCCGCATGCATGTCATGTTTTTAAAGCTAGCATTAACGAAATTGAAAAGGATAAGAAATTAACAAAAAATAGGGAAAGGAAAATATAGAATTTTACTAAGAAAATGGAACGTCGTTTCATTGAATTTGAAAATATAGAAGGGTTAACATCAAAGCAAAGCAATTAAACTAAAATATTTGGATTACAACCCTTAAAAGAATCCAAATACAGAAAAAGCAACAAAACAGACTACCAAGACTCCTTCCTGATGGGAAGAGGAGTTGCTTCCCAGTTGTTGAGTGAGGTGTCTGGACCAATCAGTTGAACACTTGCACGGTTGAGGCTCTCACCAACTTGAACGATATTGATCTCATAGAACATCTCCTTGAGACCCTGGAAAACTTCATCAATGTCATTCTGAGTAGAAGGATATTGGAATTCTTCAAATTGTTGCTTGACAAAAGAGTAGGCAATGTGAGACATTGGTTTGGACAAATTCCAACCATTTTTTTGTGGGCCTTGGCTCTGTCTATGTCAGTTGATGTTGGTTTAAAACCCAAACCAAAGGTATCTTTCTTCAAATATGGAGAAATAGGGTTCACAATTCCCTGCAGAGAGGATCCTAATCCTTTTCCTGGTTCACAACCGCTCCTCAACATCAGCGAAGCTACCATCATAGATGTGGCTGACAGACGGGGATGCATAATTGGTTTTCCTTCTTCCACTTGGTCCACCTCAATCACCTCAAATGTTTGATATATGAGGGATTCACATCCTTCCTTGACCTTGATACATGGAATGGACGGGTCTTTATCGACGGATGAGTTATCCTCCCCATGAACAACAATTTCTTTCCTATCATACTCGAATTTGACCATTTGATGTAGGGTGGATGGTACAACTCTAGCCATATGGATCCACAGCCTTCCCAGAAGAAAATTATAGGAAGTTTTCATATCCAACACTTGAAAGACAATGTTAAAATCAACCGAGCCGATTGCCAGGGTGAGTTCGATTTCCCAAATAGTGTCTCTTCTTGAACCATCAAAAGCTCTAATGCTGACATTACTAGGTCGAATTCTGTTAGTGCCAATGTTCAGCTGTTGTAGAGTAGAAAGAGGACATACATCTACACTTGAGCCTCCGTCAATCATGACTTCTTTTACGTAGTGCCCTTCACATTTGACCATAAGATGCAAAGATCTATTGTGCCTAGCCCCTTCCCCAGGCAAATCATCATTGCTGAAAGTAATTCTATTTGCTTCAAAGAATCTTTCAGCCATTTTTTCTAGCTGATTCACCGTTGTCTTTTTTGAGACATATGCCTCATTCAGAGTTTGATCAGCACACGACGATGCTCTTCCGAGTGCAAAAGAAAAGATAACAAAGATATCTGAGATGGGGTTTTCCTTAGTTGGTCAATTATTGAGTAGTCTTGCATTTTCATCTTCTTAAGGAACTCCTCTGCTTCTTTTTCTGCAACGGGTTCTTTCACTGGCAAGTGACTTTCCGTGGCTTGCTTAGCTTTTCTCAATTCCTCTGGTGAATAGCACCTTCCAGAGCGGGTCAAGCCCCCCATTTCATCTGCTTCTTCAACTATATCTTTTTCTTTGTATGTCATGACAGTCTTGTTATAATTCCAGGGAATAGCTTTTGTGTTTGTTACTGGGAGTTGTGCAATGGGTCGGATCACAACAGGCTCTGTTATATTTCTCAAACCATTATTTGGAACAATCTTTTTAATTCCCCCAGGGATGTAAAGTTTTGGCCCACCAAATTGAACCTCACCTTTTTTGTGCTTCTAGGGACATAGAGAATCATTTTTCCAGAACCTGCCAAGTTCAAACTAGAACTCTCACCTTTCACAATCAACGATGCCAATTGCGGTGGGCTTACTATCACTTTTGTTTCTTGACTTATGGTTCCAACAACCATCTCTGTCTTTCCAGATTGCTTATAATCCCGATCATCACAATTCATCCCAATAAAATGTGTATTATCATGAGCTTGGAGCGGATTGTTTGTGATATTAGGAGTATCCTCATTGTTTGTTACCACAACTGCCTTTGCTTCAATCAAATTTTCAATGGCTTTCTTTAATGCCAACAATTTTCAGTACTATGACCTTGAGTGTTAGAGTGATACTCACATCTTGCATTGGAGTCAAAACCTTTTTTATTTGGATTCACATAACGCGGCATGATAGGTTCAATCAACTTCAACTGCATCAACTTTCGAAATATGCTTGTATACGATTCTCCTATTGGGGTGAACTCTTTCTTTGGCTCCTCCTCTCTCACATATCCTTGTCGGGGACAAGGATTATAAGATGCCTGAAAATTCGGGCAAAGTTGACGGGAGCCTTGTGGAATTGGTGCCCGCCATTGTTGGTGATTGGGAGGACTAGCATAAGCCTGGGCATTAAACACTATGTATTGTTGCGGGGGAACCGAGTACTGGGGACCCTGAGGTGGATAGTAATGTTGAGGAGAATTGGATTGTCCTTGTTGGAATTGCACATAAGAAGGAACTATTCCTCTTTGAAATTCCCCGAACCCAGATGCCATCATAGATCCTTCTTCTTTCTTTTTTCGATTTCAGAAACTGCCTAACCCTCTTTGAATTGCTTGCATGGTCTCCTTAAGGGCTGCCTGACTTACACTTTTGCCCGATTCCATGTCATTCTCAACTATTTCACCAATCTTAATCGCCTCAGTGAAAGGCTTACTGATGGCAGCCAACATGTAATGGAGGTAATCAGGATCCTGAGCTTGGAGAAAATAGCCAATCATTTCTTCCTCTTTCATTGGTTGTTTTACCCTAGCAACCTGCTCTCTCCACTTGATTGCATATTCTCTGAAGCTTTCTATTGGTTTCTTCTTTATGTTGACGAGAGAGGAGCGTTCTGGCACTATATCAATATTGTACTGAAACTGTTGGACAAAATCTTGAGTCATGTCGTTCCAAACGTGCCAGTGAGAGATGTCTTGATCAATGAACCACTCGGAAGCAATTCCTGTCAAACTTTCCCCAAAATAAGCCATGAGTAATTCTTCTTTTCCTCCTTCTCCCCTTAATTGGTTACAATACCTTTTCAAATGGGCAACGAGATCACCATGCCTGTCATATTTGTCAAACTTGGGGGTCTTGAAATCGGGTGGCAAATGTACATGGGGAACATGCATAGATCGTTAAACGAAACACTCTTGTGGCCTCCCAAACCCTGTATGTTTCTCATGGTTTGTTCCAAGCTCTTCATTTTTCTAGTCATTTCCTCTTGTTCCATATTCTTGTCAGGCTTTTCGATCTCAACTGGGAATATGTTCTAAGGAGTATGCTTGTATGAATCTGGAACCTTGAAAGTCAGTTCTGGAGAGTAATGTTTGGCATCATGAGCATTCAGTTGTGGATCATTGTTGGACTTTTGAGCAAGAGCCGGTTGAGGGACAGTGAAAGTATGGACAATGGGTACAGTAGGTGGGTCAATTCTGAGGGTTGCGGTTGGCGGACGTGGAATGGAGGTACTGGGGATAGTGGGAAGGTTAATGCTCGGACTGAATCCAGGTTGGTACAATGGGTTAGTTGTTAGGAATATTGGCATTTGATTTGCAGCTGACACATTATGAAGATTATCCGAAGATCCTATGGGTAGTGGGGGCGGTGCATGTCCATTCACCCAAGCTTGGTACATCTCTGCCAATTGTTTCTTCAACACTCTTACTTCTTCAACCAGTCCCGAACCTTGTTCGACCAATTATCCATGGACATCATCATTATCTGACTCATTCTCATTGTTGTTTGCCATTTTACTTTTTTCTTTTGATCTCGTGTTGTAAGGGTGAGTCGCCAGTTTAAACCACGAACCAACAACCTCTGTTTAACTTTATCTTTAGATGACAAACAACAAACGTGTTAGAGTTAGGCATTTTACAGATATTAATCACACGTTGTTTGTCATGCACCTAATGCCATTTTTATTTCTAGAATGAGTTTGGAAGGCTTCATGCTTCATCCCGGCTTATTGATTATTTCCTCTTGAATTTAACGCTCTTTTTTAAATATTTTTTTAGTTTTCTCTTATTTTTTGATTAATTATGGCTATGATCACATCCGATGAGGATTACCTACGTATCATGATGCCGCATGAATCAGACCATTACGTAGTTCAAGGAGATCGGAACTGAAGTAAACTAAACTAACCCTTGCTCTTATACAGTTAAGACCATGAAAGCTCCTAACAAGAATTTTTTTTTGAATTTTCGAAAGAAAGGCATATTTTTGGATTTTGAACTTTTATTTTGAATTTATGAAAGAAAAAACTTCTAGAAAAAAAATTATTTTTATTTTAAATTTTATTTTTATTTTTCAAAAGAAAAACTTCTGAAGAAGAATGAAAATATTTTTGAATTTTTAGAATAAATAAAAAGAAAAAATATTTTTGGATTTTGAAAATTGGGGGCCGGAGCCGATGAAGGTTGCCTACGTATCTCACATCTGGTGAGAATCAGACCCGCGTAGTTCGGTAAATATTTCAGGAATAGGATGACACTTTGTGAAAAATTCAGGCTTATTTTGTAATAATTTTTTTTTGGGTAAATATTGAGACTTTCGAAAACCGGGTAAATTTTCTCTCTCTCATATTTTCTTCCTTATGGTTTTCCCTCAATATTTTTATTCTTAGAAACCGGTCAACATGCACAAATCAAATCAAACATAATGCACAAGTAGCACATAAGATGCATCAGGATGTCTAGTAGTTATCGGGTACACCTGTCCTAGACGGACCCAACCTCTGTGTTGAGTCCCCAAAGCCAAATGAACATGATGCAAAGAAACGTTCATACTCGGGATCCGGCATGAGGTCATGTTATTCTAGGTTTAAATCCTAGGGAGAGTGTTTTAGACCTCTCTTACCCAAGCAGACAGCTCGAGCCGAGGTGGGGGCAACGTACCGAGAGCACAAAAGTCTACCCGGCCTAGTTACTGACCCAGCCTCATTCTAATTGGTATGACTTCTAACATAAAAGTGGTCCACGCGCATGTGTGCACCATAAATTCAGAAGACTCAGCAGGGAGGCGTAAGAAGACAGTTTAATAATAATATCAAAGCGGTAAATAAACGGCAATTATCACATTAGGCCCAAAAATACACTAATAACATCAAATCAATAAAGCCAAGTATAGATCACATTACAATCTCGAATTCTGAACCCTGAACCAGAAGTTCTAGGTTCTTTTCCCCAGCAGAGTCGCCAGAGATGTCACACCTACTTTTTTCCGAGGGTATATGGGGTTTTTGCAATTAAAGTGACATTATTCAAAATGGGATTATTTATTTATTTCGGAGTCGCCACTTGGAATAATTATGGTGTCCCAAGTCACCAGTTTATTTTAAATCCCAAATCGAGAAAAATTGGCTCTGTTTTAAAATCTGTGAAACCAGAAGACAAGATAAGGAATTCTATTAACTCGGGAGAAGGTGTTAGGCATTCCCGAATTCCATGGTTTTAGCACGGTCGCTTTAATCATACTTGGCTTAATTAATTTGTTTAATTACTCATTTTAGAACCTATGTACATTTACCCTTTTACTGCTTTCAATTATGGCGTTTTATGGGTTTATCTTTGAAATGGTCTACATGTGTGCAAATCCGCTTTATTTGGGATGCTAAAATCATGTCAAGTGTACGTGTACACAATTAATAACACTTTATTATTAGTTAAGTTGTTTGGCCAAAGTCGCGCGAACGCGTACCTTGATTTATTTTGAGAATCATAATTATGTCACGCGAACGTGTACATAATCACGATATTAGATTAAAAGCGCGTCTAAAAGTATACTAGCAGTATTCATTATGGGTAATTTCTGAACTAATTTGAGATTATTGTGAAGACCATAGGCTATGTAATTTATTCTAGAATGCATGAATTAAATTATTTATGGAAAGATGCCCTATCTTATAGCCTTATTGGCATTTTGTGTCACGTATTCAAACTAGAAACTTTAGTAGTACCTCATTTACCAGTTAAACTCCAAACCCATATTTTGGACGTCAACGATTATTCCAAAAAAAGATATTAACAAAGACAGTAAAAAAGGAGAACAAAATAAAGAAAAACAACATGTTAACACAAAATAATTATCTACAGATTCCAAAGCATACCGACACCATGTTAATTGATTTATTTTTATTAAAAAAAAACTGAAATAAACACCCAACTAGATTAAAGTATTCATAAAAGAAAGATAAAGTGAAGTAATAAATTGGTCATGGATTAACCTTAAGTAAAGAGGCTAAAATAAAATAACAATAATCAAGTATAGGATAGACTGAATCCCGGAGAGTAGCGACAAGAAACGGACCTTTTAAAAAGCAACAAAAATCTGGAAATAGGACCAGCAACACGTTAAGCCATACTAAACGGGAACCTCACCAGAACTTTAGATGGAGCTCTCAAATGGAAGTTCGGCTATCTCGATTTATCTTCCGTGACATTACAGGGCTGAAACAAAGCTTGTCATCGAAAAAATGGAGAAAAAAAATTGATGACTCTTCGGGTGTTTTTTTTAAGCTGGTTTGAATGAAAATTCAAATGGGTTTAAGGTGATATATGTGAAGTGATATGGGTTGAAGACTCTTTCGTTTCTTTTTATTTTCCAACCCAATTTTTCTTGCAAAGAATCCCTTTTATGTTCTGAGTGTGTGTGTGTTTGGAGTTGGGGAAATTAGACCTTGAAGGTCTTTGATTTGGAGGAAGTTAGGTAACGACAGTCTTAGAGATTAGAGGTGGGGGTCTTAGATTTTTGAGGAAGATAAGATATTGAAGGGGAAAATGGGATCCTTTTTTACCTTTTTTATGGAGTGGGCTGCCGTTCTTTTTCTTCTTCTTTTTGTGTTGTTATTTATAGATGTATGGATTAATGATGAGATAAGCGGGGGAAGTGGGAACTGATGGATGTATATGAGGGAGACGTGAGGGAGAGTGGAAGTGAGTGATGTGAAGAGTGGGGAGTTAGGCTAGAAAAGTGAGGATAATGAGATTAGTAAAGTAAAACAAAAATATAAAAAATAAATCCGATTTTAAAAGAAAAACTTTATCTATTAAAATTCATTTTTTTGAAAGATAAATTTAATTATAAAGATAAGAAGATTAACCAAAATTTCTTATATTATAGGAAAATTAAATATTTACACGTACTTTAAATGATATTAAGAAAGATTCTATAGCTTACTTATTAAGATTGTAATTACTTATATTTGTGATTTTTTTTAAATTATAAATAGAAATAAAATTTGTACTTTAAGAATGTGAGTAGTTATTTATTTTTTATATAAAATCTACTAAGAGTAAGATAAAAGTTTAAAACATCAAGATTAGACCTAAAAGGAACATTTACACTAAAATAGTATAAAATTTGAGTGTGGTAAAAAATTAGTTGTTCACAACGGGAATAGATAAGTCCTCGGGATTAACCCCATGAAACAAGAGAGATGATGGTTTCTCTAAGTTATAGAAAGTTCAGTATAGCCTGAATGAACTCAAAGGAGTCTAAGACTAATAACATTTAGAAGAGATGGAATGTTGCCCTGGTAGTAGAATGGGGGTGTAATTGTGAAAGATAAAGGATGACATTTGGGCCTTCGATTGAGTAATGACTTGGAAAAAAAAATTCAAGAATTATATGGATTAAAATACCTATGTAAAGTGAATCACATTGGGATGCTATGAAATACGGTTATGGAAATATAGTATTGGCCCCAGGTGGATCAATCTAATCACTTCAGATATCCCCCGATGAGACGTAAGCCCTAGTGACAATGTATTACGTAAGAGGTTTCAATTTATCAGTAGTAGATAATAGATCAACATTGAGGTGAATAAACAATAGATGGACTAAAGTTACAAAGTATGAGATGAGAATAGGCAATCATTCTTAAGATGAACAGTAATGAACAATCATTGAAGGACTTAGATTTATACATGTGGGATAAGCAATGAGAGTAACCTGGAATTTGGTAGAAGACCTCAGTAATGATAAATCGAAGTAAGAGTGATTGTATAGTATGACCTACCTAGATGTAGTAAAGCCATACGGATATATAACCAAAGCTATGAAACAAGATATAGCAATATTCGTAAGTTCAACAAAGTACCGAGCGGAGAACTTCAAGTATACCTGTAGATGCCCAGAGGGACATCTTGTCAAGCTCTGTATATGTTTACAAAGTGAGGCTTAGAGATTGGCTAGTCTGGAGGAAAAAGGAGAGAAGAGTCGCATAGGCGCACTTACAAGGTTAGAGTCGTACATGCTGCATAATAAAAGGTAGCAACAGTTAAGAGATTAGAAGGATTCCGGCCACAAGTCATGGTGTGAGAAAGAAGCCTAAAGGGGGAATGCCCTAGACTTTGGATTTATTCACAGAATAGTTGCCTAGATGGGAAGCAGAGTACTAAAGTATTCAGAAGACATAGATTATGAAAATGATAAGTGCATCAGTCAACATTCGAGGACGAATGTTCCAAATAAAGGAATGATGTTACACGCCATGTTTTTGTACGTGGAAGTACGCCATAAGTAAATTGATATAAGCTGGAAAATGAGATGATACATCCCACATTTTCGGATTTTAAAGTTTCGTCGTAAGTTAATCAACATAAGCTCTAGAATAAGATTATTTTTGAGGTTATAAGTATTATGCTATTTCAAACAAGTAAGTTTCGTCGAAGTTTGTCAATTTGGGATAAAATATGGTCCGAGCTATAATACCCGATATTTATGAACTAGTGCCATACGAGGTACCACATGACCATGATAGTAAGATGTATAAAGTGTGTTAAAACTGAGTAGTATTTTAAGTAATATGAGATAATTCTTAATTTTGTGGATAATTAGGTAATTATTGATTTTTAGTTAGAGATTAACTAATTAATTAAGCATATTTGGATAAGATTAAGTGCTCCCAACGTGGCAGCATGTGTGAAGCTTTAATCAAGCCTAATATGACTAAATATGTTATGAGGCAAGGTGGAACCTATAGAGGGACTCTTGGCTAAGCCATAAAAGACTCTCAAATTCACAAAGATATGGAGTGGCAACGTGATTGCTTCAACAAAAGCCATAAAAGACTCTCAAATTCACAAAGATATGGAACGGCAACGTGATTGCATCAACAAAAGCTATAGAAGATTATGATAAATTCACCAAGAGAGATATCATATGTAATATCAGCGTGAGAAGTAATTCTAAGAGAACACGATATAATCTTTCTCAATAGAATCGGTTCAGGTATGTTAAGGCTATCACTTCTTTCTTTTTGGCATGATCCAAATGATACAAACAAAACGAGCAAACGTAAAGCTTTCATAAATGACTTTATTCATAGAAGTACTAGGGGTGTCTATGTTCTTGATTCCCTATGTGACATATTATTATATCTTCTGTTCATGGGTCTCAGAAAAATATGTAGTTGCTAAAGTTTATCCGAAAGGTATAGTGATCTTATTAACGTATTTCTTATGCATTTCATTAATTTATACATGTACGTTGACCCATGACCAGATGGCGTTATATACACGTATATTATATGTATATGGGATATGAGAAAAGGTTACAACGTTATATACGCACCACCGCCTGATTAGCTGGTATACGCCGATGATTTGCCCATAGTGTCCGAGAAGATATGATGGGATTCCCTTAGAGGCTTGATGATGTTACGTATGCATATACCTATGCATGGTATGACATTTATACGCATATGCATGACATTATAAATATGAAATGATTCACAGAGTTATTTACGTGTTGAGTCTTTTACTCCATGTTTCTCTATGTCTTTTATTTATGGATTTTCATTCCTTACATACTCGGTACATTATTTGTAATGACGTCCCTTTTGCCTGGGGACACTGTGTTTCATGCCTGCAGGTCCCGATAGATAGGTTGAGAGTCCTCCAAGTAGGCTATCAACTCAGTGGAAGGTGTTGGTGTGCTCCATATGCTCCCAAGTTGCTTATTTGGTCAGTATGATTTGGTCAGGTATTGTTTGGTATGGCGGGGCCCTGTCCCGACCTTTATGATATTTATGTACTCTTAGAGGCTTGTAGACATATGTCGTGTACGTGAAAGATTGTATGGCCTTGTCGGCCTATGTTCAGTATACGAGTGATCATTTTGGTTTTATAGGCTAGTATGTCATATATAGAAGTTTGTATTACATGTTGGGTCATCCAATGACAAGTATTCCCTCATGGTTTATTCTGTTTATCTCATGAAAACCTTTCTAGTTCATTTACCTATGATAGAATGATACGAAAGATACGTTACATTTGTACTCGGTTGAGTAAGGTACCGGGTGCCCATCGATTTGGGTCGTGACACAAACCACTCCTCTATGCCCTCAATGGAAATTTTCTTTGAGCATTGTTATTCATTTGAAATTGGTTCCCTTCACCTCAGACTTAAAAACTAATGACTTTCTTTTTTAGGAAGATCTCTTCTTAGGTGTGGCTGAAGAGGATTCACCTTTTTTCTTTCATTTTCTTTGAAGAGGTACCTTCTTCTTCTTCTTCTTCTTCTTCTTCTTCTTCTTCTTCTTCTTCTTCTTCTTCTTCTTCTTCCACTGACAAGATCGACTTCCTCCACATCATACTCATCTACTAGATTGAACTTCTGTCAATCTTTCTTCTTTTTTTCGACTTTCATCCAAGGCCTTTTCAAGTGCAGCCTTATCATTCCCTTTAGTATTTGGAGTTCTACCCCCAAGAGTAACAAACCCTTAAGGCAACACTGCCTTCTTTTGCTATAGCTTTCACTCTGCCAGAGGTATTTTGTGCCTCACTTTATTTCTTTTTACTCATTCTAGCAATCAGATTTGCTAATGCTTCATCATCACTACTGACACTACTTTATTTTCTCACTTCCTCCTCTCTTACATTTTCTCCCTTTTCCTCAGTATCAATCCAGTCAAGGGATTTAGATTTCTCTGGATCAACGTTCAAAGAACCACATTCTTGACCCTTACTAGTGTCACTCTCAACAATGGCTTTAAACCTCTTCTCCAGCTAAGTCTCCCTCACTTGTAATAGAAGAACCTGGTTGTTGTCTAGGGGATTCTGGTGCTTCTACTAAAACACTAGCTTTCCCCTCAATCAATTCTTCCTTACGGTCCGCTATGGTTTCTCCATATCCCTACCCATATCATCAATGCCTCTCTCACTCTCATTTTCATCTAACTGCTCACCTACTACCTCTACTTCAGGCCGAGTCTCAATTTTCATTACCTCGCTCTCTTTTTCTTTTACTATCCCTCCTTCCACCTCTTCTTTCCCTTGATTCACTGGCCCCACAACAATATCTATTTTGACTTGCTCAATGTCATCCTCCTTCTCATGTTCGATGTTTTCTTCCCCGTCAATTTGGGGCTCCTGCACTGCAAGATTTCTACTGTTGGAATTTTCACTACCTTCTTCGTTAGAGAAGTCAAATAAACCAGTGAAGGATTTTAGGGCATTTTGGTTAGGAGATTGATCTTGGACAGATTCGAAAGGAGTGTGTATAGAAGGAGGTGTATTGGTGGCAGGTGTGGTATTTGGTTCAAGAATGCCAGCTGTTGCTTGACTTGGTGTGTTAGACATTATTGAGGGTTCAAGATTTTGAAAGAACTAAGGAATTAGGTTTCTAATTTTCACTTGAGTTTTTCTAAGCAATTTGATTGAATGAGAGAGAGAAGAGACGTTAGATAGGGTTTTCTATAGGAATACAATTTGACAGTTTTTCGGCTTTAATTAGTCACACTAATGGCTTCTAATCCGATATGAGAGGGTAACCTACCAGGTTATGAAAATTGAAAAGGAAGTTAGGGGATTTAATTGGGCAGTAGAGACGTGTTATGTTAAGTTTAGGAAATTGTCTTGATTTTATGTGGACTGAAACTTGTCATGATTACACTAGGAATGATATTTTTTTTTATTTTAGAACCTGATCCCCTTTTTAATTTCATGAGTTAGAGAGAGTTCTATCCATATGATATGAGCAATTTAAGTGGGAACCTAATTTTACTGACGTGATAGTTTAACAGCTAGACACAACTACAGGTGGAAAGGGGGTGCATACATGAATATCACACAACTAGGTTCTTTGACTAATTTTCTTAATGTGGAAGTCAATTTTTTTTTTATGATATAGGTTTTTATTATCAGATTAAGCATACATGCCTTTGAAACAATGTCATGCGTGCATACCTGTTATAGTATAAGACTAAGTTAAACATTCTTCTACACATAGACTCACTAGATAATTTTTTAAGACATAGCCAGTCATTAAGGAAAGAAAAGAATGTCGTAGTTCATTTTGATCAAACCAATCTCTAAGCGGTTTCTTTCAAAGTGATCCTTTCTTAATGCTTTGGTAAATATATCTGCAATCTGCTCATCTGTCTTGCAGAATTCCATACAGATGTGACCCTTCTCGACTGTAATGACCCTAACTGGTCGTTATGAGCTCTAGCACATTGTTTGATGGTTTGAGACCTTGAATAGATTCACTTTATGAATTATACGTGTGGTCGGAATTGAATTTCAGAAAGTTTGAAGTTGATTCAGAAGGAAAATTCTCAATTCAGAAGCTTCAAGTTGGAATAGTCGACCAAGGTTTGACTTTTGAGTAAGCAACCTCATATCCGGGATTTAAATGTACCAATAGGTTTGTATGGTCATTTTGTACTTAGGTGTATGTTCGCATCGAGTTTCGGGTAGACCGGGAGCATTTTGGTGCTTATTGCAAAAAGTTGGCATTTTAAAGAACTTTGAATTTTCTAAGTTTGATCTGAAGTGGACTTTGGTGTTATCGATGTCTATTTTGGATTCTGAGCCTTGGCCTAGGTTCCATTCGTGAATTGCTTGTACGTAAAATTTAGCGTCATTTCGGATTGTCTAAGTGTGATTCGGACGCATTCGCCGAAGTTTGAAAATTAAAAGGACTTTGATCGTCGCTTCACGTTTTTAGTGTTATTCATGGTGTTTTGAACCTTTGAATAAGTTTGGTTTCGGACCAAGTTTGGGTGATTTGCAGCTAGTGGTTTCTGGTGTCTTAGGCATGCTTCACAATCGTGAAGAGGGAGACACGATCGCGAAGGTAAGTGGGAGATGATGGTCATTTGTTCTTCGCGTTCGCGAGCAAAGATACGCGGTCGTGTAGTTTCCTGGGTTGGATCATCACGTTCGCGAGTGGAGATAGCGTTCGCGTAGTATTGAAGCGGGAGGTGATGGAATTGGTCTTGCAAACGCGAAATCTTCCTACATTCACGTTTGGTGGACTGGCCGTGCTTCGCGATCGCGAGGCGTCAGACGCAATCATGTAGAGAATTTTCGGCAGTGGAGGTAGTATTGTTTCGCGAAAGGTAACACCTGGGCAAAATATATGTTACTTAATCTGGATTTTTGCTAATTTCACTTTTGCTTGGGCGATTTGGAGGAGCTATTTTCATCATCAATCTCGAAGTAAGTAATTTCTACACATTGTGAGCTAAATACATGGACTATGAGTGGATTTAAATATGAAAATTTATGGAAATTGTGGGATTTTAGGAGAAAACCTAGAAATTAGTATTTTTGAATTTTGACCACGAAATTGTAACGACCCGACCGGTCGTTTTGCGTTATCGGACCCTGTTCCCCTAAATGAAACTTTCCATAGCGGTTTATTATGATTTATGACTTGCGGGGACGGATGGTTCGGGATTCGGAAGTGTTTAGAGTGATATAGGAACACTTGGTCCCTTAAGGTTGGCCTTTAAGGCCAAGTTTGACTTCGGTCAATATTTTGAGTAAACGACCTCAGAATCGAGTTTCGACGGTTCCAGTGGCTTCGTATGATTATTTCGGACACGAGCGTATGTTCGGAATGGGTTTTGGATGACCCGGGGGTGTTTCGGCGCCCAATATCAAAATAAGAGCTTCCTTAAGTTCATATTGCGGTTCGAGACGTGTTTTTGTGTTATCGAAGTCCAAATGGAATTTCGAGACCGGGAATAGTTCTTTTATATCATTCATGACTTGCTCGCAAAATTTGGGGTCATTCCGAGTAGTATAGGTCAGTTCGGCGCATTGTTAGCGAATTCAAGAAAATTTAAAGTTCCTAGTTTTATTCTAGGGGGTTTGAGGTGTGATTTTGAGTTTTAGCGTTGTTTTGGGTGTTCCGAAGGCTCGAGCGAGTCCGTATTATGATTTAGGACTTGTTGGTATACTTGGACGGGGGCTCGGGTGGGACCAGGTGCCTCTCGGGCACCATACGAGGCTAAAAACCAGCTGAAGTAATTGTTGGTGCACTTGTTCTGGTGTGACCGCAGGTACGGTTGCCCAGTCGCAGGTGCGGGATCACTCCTGCGGTCCAAGCCTCGCAAGTGCGACCTCCAGATGGGCTGCCCTCTGCTCGCAGGTGCGGGCCCTTTCCCGCAGGCGCGGAGCCACTTGTGCGGACTCAGTTCCGCAGGTGCAAGCCAGGCCCCTTGTCCCAGTTCCGCAGGTGCGAGCTTCTACTCGCAGGTGTGGTCCTTGAGCCGCAGGTGCGGAACCATAGTAGGCAGTGAGTTCTTTAACACACGGGATTTATTCATTTCACTCCACTTTCTTCCACTGTAGACGACCTTGAAAGCTTGGGAAAGAGCTCCACGACCTAGCTACTAAAAGGTAAGTGAATTCTACCCTAATGTGAGTTTAATGCATGAATTCCTCGTCAAATTAACTACCTAATTAGTGAAAATCAAGGATTTGGGTAGTAACCTAGGGCTTTATGAAAATTTAGGGAATTACCCGTTAATTAGCCATGAGATCATACAAAAATCACATATTAAGGATCCTTAGGTTATTGGTAATTGATTCCTTCAAAAATTTCCGAAATCCGAGCATGTGGGCCCGGGGGTGTATTTTAGGATTTTTCAAAGTAAGATGAAATAACTAAGTAAATAGGAGAAATTCCATACTTTTGAGTATAAATTGATATATTTGTATAACATTTGGCTAATTTCGTGTCCTTGGGTGTCGAGTTTGGAGTTTCGGGCGCGTTCTTGACACGGAGAGTAGGTTCGACACGGGGTGAGTCTCCTTTCTAACCTTGTAATAGGGAATTGTCCCGCTAGGTGATTTAAATGACTATGTGCTAATGTTTGTGGGGGCTACGTACGTACAAAGTGACGAGAGTCCATACGTAGCGACTATTATTGTTATGTCCGGGTAGTTAGGCCTACACCATGCCTTGTGTTTTTCCTTGAATTGAACTATATGCTTTATGAATTTATGTCATATGCGGCTTTGTTTCCCTGAGATCATGGAATTTGAGATTTTAGAGGAATTGTTCACTGGAAAATAGATTTATGAAGAATATTATGTGTGCATGCGACCGCTTCGCAATTTACATTCCGCGAGCGAAGTATTATTTTCCCTACGCTCATGGGAGCGGGCCGTACGCCACAGCGAGATTGAAAGATGAAATTATGGTTCGGGCCGTTCGACCCTCGGCAGTGCACAAATATGATTATTATGATGGCTCAGGCCAGTTTTCCTTATCCCGCATGCGCATGTTAAATTGTTAATGATTTCATGGATATTGAAGTGACAAGATATTCGGGGGAAAATGAAGTAGTAATTGTTTATTTACTTCCAGTATTTATTTGAATTACATTTATCTTTAATGTTTACTGTTTTTATCATCCTCGTATGCCTATTACTGATATCATATCTTGTTAAATTATTTTGTTGGACCTTAGTGAGTGTCAAGTCGACCTCTCGTCACTACTTCTTCGAGGTCAGGTGGGATACTCACTGGGTACATATTTGTTTATGTACGCATGCTACGCTTCTGTACTTAATTGTACAGGTTCTGAGGCTGGTGCATCTGGTTATCAGACCGGAGCTCGATTCTGGTATAAATTGGACCTGACTTCACGGTGAGCTTCTTCTCCTGACGATCCTCGGAAGCACCATGGAGTTTCTTTTGTTATTCCTGTCTATTTCTTCCAGACAGTGGGACAGTTATATTATATCTTTTGTATATTTTGTTAGTATGCCCGTAGGACTTGTGACACTAGTTCATGGCATACACGTGGTAGATATTATGGTTGCGGGTCTGTATATATATATTGGCTCACGCCTCTTTATGACTGCTTTTGGTTAAATTGGCTAATTATCTTTTCAATTAAATGTTTTGAACTTTAAAACTTGGCACATGTTTGGGATGTTTAATCAAATATGGGAAAATCCTTAGTAGTCTGAGTGTTGGCTTGCCTAAAACCGGTGTTGGGCGCCATCACGACCTGAGTTAGGATCTTGGGTTGTGACAAAAATTGAACATGAAATTGGAAATAAATTATATATTTGTGTTCATAGTGTTATGCATAATATTTATCTTCAAAATTTTTTGGAATCCGGGCACGTGAGCCTGAGGGTTGACTTTGTTGACTTTTCGAGTGGAGTTGAGAATTATTATAAATTAATTAATTACGAGTGTTGGAGCATATTTTTATTGGTTTGCATGTTATTTTATTAGTTTCGGATTGTTCGGCATCAATATGAGGTGTTAGTGAGGCGTTGGAGCCGGTTAAGGAGCTTTGGAGTGAGGCAAGTTTCCTGTCTAACATTGTGAGAGGAAATTTACCCCATAGGTGCTATATTTATTACGTGGTACATGTTGTGGGAGCTATGTACGTATGAGGTGACGAGTGCATGTGCGTATGCTACAATTCCTGATTATGTCTGGGTATACTTAGACTCACGCCATGCTTTAGTTGTACTATTTGAGTTAATCTTGCATGTTTAAATGCTTTAATTTACATTTAACCTGAGACTAGACTCGCGTAGAGTATCAGACTTGCTATTTTAGATACTTGATGAGCTACTTGATTAGTCGTGAAAATTATACTTTCTTTTACGGATTACTTTCGCATTGTGCATAATATTTGTAGTTTTTCTTGAATTTTATAACTCACACGTATGTTCGTGACTAGGGTCAGTGACCCGTCAAAGTTTTATATTCTAATAGGATTGGGATGAATGCCTCAACGATACTCTTATGCAATCAGGTTGTTTGCCTCGGCGGTGTCATGTAATACACTCTTATGGGATCGGGTCGTTTGCCTCAGTAGAGCAACATATTTTTATAGGATCAGACCGTTCGCCTCGGTAGTATCATGTATCATATTCTGATGGGATCGGGCCGCTTGCCTCGGAAAAATAGTGTGAAATACTTGATAAAGAGTCCGTGTATTCATGAGTTTCCTGACTTGAGATGTGACCATGGATTTGATGTTGACCACTACGTATTCCATTTGAGGAGGTGTCCGATAATTGAGGACTTTGTGTTCACTGTTTAGTTGTAAACCATATTATTTGTCTATATCTGTTCTCATTGTTTACTTACCATGTTTCATACTTGTCTACCTTATTATATTTGATTTATTCGACCATTAGTAAGTGTCAACATGGACCCCTCGTCACTACTTCTTCAGAGTTACGCTAGATTCTTACTGGGTACGCATTGATTTACGTACTCACGCTACACTTCTGCACTGAATGTGCAGGTACTGAGGCATGTACATTGGGTGGTCATCTTGGCACATTGGCTTAACTGCTCAGGGGACTTTATGGTGAGTTTCTTTCTATGCTACGATTCGCAGCACACGAAGTCTCCATCTTATTCAGTTATTATATCTTGTCTATTTAATATTCCAGACAAATATTGTGGTAGTGTTGTTTTGTTCTAGTAGATGTTCATGCTCTTGTGACAACAGATTTTGGGGGTTCCTAGTGGATGTTCATTATTGTATTTCATGTTATTATTATCACTTCACTTTATGATTTGTTTATATTCGGAAATTTGGTAAAGAAAAGCACAGGTTTCTATGAGTGCTAGATTTATTCTATTCATTTAATGAAATTCCTGATTTTAAAAATTTAAAATGGATAGTTAAGTGAAGGTTCACGGGTTGGCTTGCCTAGCAGCATTGTTGGGCGCCATCACGATCTATTATTGGATTTGGGTCATGACATCGACATTGTCTCTCAAAAAGTGATCTCTCACATCAATATGTTTGGTATCGTTGTGATGAACCAGGTTCTTTGCCATATTCATTGCACTTGTGTTATCGCAGAATATGGGGACCTGTTTAATCATTACTCCATAGTCTTTCATATGTTTCTTAATCCATACTCCTTCTGCTTCAATTTATATGACACACTTTATTTATTAGTCCATTCCAAAAGAATGACATATTTCTATAATTGGAAATAATTAAACTTTAAAATCATTATTTTACCCATTTTATCCTTAATGAGAAGCTTTTATAATCGCACAAATGTCATGGCCCCACAAAGCTTTTAACCCGTAAGCATTAAAGACCACAAATTTTAAAAGTCTTCTTTTTTTCTTAAACTCCGTGCCCAGTCAAACTACCTCATCAAAATTGAACAGAGGGAGTAATAACAAAGCACAACATGAGGCAACAGATACACACTCAGATTATGCAATTGATAGGGCCATAGAGTTTTGTTTCTTTGAGGCCCATGAGATCAAACATGACCCTAATGTGCTCTTCTTATCCACCAAATATCCAGCATAATCAACATCCGCGTACCCAATCAAATCAAATGACTCTCCACTTGGATACCAAAGAACCAGGTCTTGACTAGAATCTTGCATACAAACCCACACTATACACAATATCTGGCCTACTAGCAGTTAAGTAGAACAAAGACCCAATCATACATGTATACTTCTTTTCATTAATAGAGGAACCAGGTTCATCCATATCCAACCTACTTGTTGTAGCGGTTGGAGTATCAATTATCTTTGCATTGTTCATATCAAACCTCTTGAGTAGCTCTTTGATATACTTATGTTGATGTATATAGTTCCTTTTGTAGTCTGCTTAACTTGAAGCCCAAGGAAGAAATTTAATTCCCCCAACATACTCATTTGAAATTCACTTCCCATTCGTTCACCCATTGCATAAGGCTTCTTTTATGGCTCCAAAAATAATGTCATCAACATATATTTAAACAATTAGTGGTTTCTTGCAACTCTTCAATAGGAACAAAGTGTTGTCAATTTTACCGTGTGAGAACCCGTTCTCCAGGTGAAATACTGATAACAATTCATATAATGCCCTTGAATCCTTCTTTAAACCATAAAATGCTTTGTCCAATTTTGTCACGACCCACACCGATGGGCCGCGACGGGTGCCCGAGTCCTACCTGTCGAACATCCTTAAGCATACGTCTAAGATATAAACATGAATAACATATATGAGGAAAATCTGTCCAAAAGAAATATGTACATATATATGCGGAATACAGTGGGGCGAGACGGCAAGGCTGCTGTGGACAACAATATACCAAAAATTGGAAGCCGAAGGCCACAAACTATCCAACTATACATAATTGTCTACACACCTCTATTAGAATATACAACTGTACAAGGAAAGGACTGGGCCCCGTCATACCCATATATATATACAAATATATCGTACGAAGGTCAAAAGCAGCTCCGGATCAAATGATGCACACCAACTCTCGCTAATCAAGGATCCTAAGAAGGGGGACCGTCAGCTTGTCTACCTGCACCTGCAGGCATGAAACGCAGGCCCCAGGAAATAGGGAGTCAGTACGAATAACGTATTGAGTATGTAAGTCATGAAAATTGGTACATAAAAGACATAGATGAAACATGGAATAAAGAATTTCTCCTGTAAGTCTAAATAACTTTGTAAATCCTGAAACATTTATAATGTCATGCACGTGCGTGTAAATGTCGTGTCATAAATAGGTATAAGTGTACATAATATCATCAAGCCTCTGAGTGCATCCCATCATATCATCTCGGCCACTGTGGGCAAAATCATTAACATATATCGACTGATCAGGTGGTGGTACGTATATAACGCCGTAACCTTTGTCCATATCCCATATATATATATATATATATATATACACACACACACACACTCGTCATGGGTCAATGTAAATGAATGCAATGCATGAGAAGTACGCCAATAAAATCTTTCGGAGTGTCATAAGACCATTATGCATCTGATTAATATCATGAAATAGACTTTATCAACTTATGTATTTTCTGAGACCCATGAACAGACGATAGAATAATAAGACTTATGGAAAAATAAGAATATACGCATCTCTAGCATTTCTACGAATAGAGTCATTTATGGAAGTTGTGCATTTGCTCGTTTCGTTTGTGTCGTATAGATCATGACAAAAGGAAAGAAGGGATAGCCTTAATATACCTTAACCGATTTTCTTGAGAAAGATTGTACCGTATTCCCTTATAATTGCAAAATCTTACAACATTAACATAAATCTAATGCCTACCAAGTGCTCCATCATGTGTTATTTGGTATTGGGGAAGGAAAATGTTGTGATTTCCTTCAATATGTTCTAATGTGAGTTCCTAATAGAAAGAACGGTATACTTGAATTTCTTGAAAATCTAAGAGACCAAATGAAGCCATATTGTCACAAATCTTTAAGTGTGTTTGAATAGGTGTGGGCCCACTTCAAGTGGTGACTAAGCCACTTTAATTTTCTAAAATATGACATCTATGCAAGGCTTTTAAGAGTCATATTAATTTTAGAGGGGGGGGGGGGGGCTTCCACGTTTTTGGGCCTCTTAGGCCTTATCCCAAGGTCTTAATTATCCATTAATGTCTTATTTAACTAATTAATCTTCCATTAACCAATAATCAACCAATTACCCACATAATTAAGAATTATCTCAACTTTATTAAAATATTACTCACTTTTAATACACTTTATGTATCCTACTATCATGGTGGTGGGGTTCCTTGTATGGCATTAGTCCATAAATGCCGGGTATTGTAGCTCGGGCCTTATTTTATCCCAAATCGGCAACCTTCAACGAGACTCATTTTCTTTGACTCGTTTACCCTTTATCCTTCACGACACTTACTTATCGCTTGTTATAAATAGCATAAATGCGTATAACCTCAAGATAATCTCATCCCCGAGTCTATGTCGATTAACTGAAGATGAAACTTTAACGTACGAAAATATGAGATGTAACATCCTCCCTGGGATCTATATAAACTTTAGCAGAGTCGCCTTTGTAACAATACTACTACCAACTCTTTTCTAGAAACTCAATAATTCAGTGCCACATAGGACCACAATCATCAATAACGACAATGGCCTCACACGACCAACGATAATAACCAACACAAGAATCCATACACGTACCTTAAGGTTGTGATGTCTCAGTCGGACCCTTCTCCGAAAGAGGAAATTAGTGAGATATCTAGACTTCATGTGTTCCTAGGCCTCCCAAGTCATTTCTTCCACATTCTTGTTTCTCCAAAGTACTTTCACCGAAACTACGTCTTTAGTTCTCAATATCGGAACCTGTCTATCTAATATAGCAATGGGAGTTTCTTCATATGTAGCTTCTATGTGACCTGAACGTCGTCAACTGACACGATTCTGGAAGGATCTCCAATACATTTATGGAGCATAGACACATGAAAGACTGGATGTACAGACTCCAAGTCCGAAGTCAAGTCTAACTTATATGCTACCTGCCCTACCTTGCGTATGATCCTATATGGTCCAATGTACCGAGGACTAAGATTTCCTTTCTTACCGAACCTCATAACACCTTTCATCGGTGATACCTTTAGTAGTACCCAGTTGTCAACCTAAAACTCCAAGTCTCGCCGTCGATTATCCGCATAAGACTTCTGACGACTTTGAGTTGCTAATAGCCTTTCCCGTATAAGCTTAATTTTCTCGATTCCCTATTGTACCAATTCTGGTCCTACTAGCGTAGTTTCCCCAACATCGAACCACCCTATAGGTGACCTACACTTCCATCCGTAAAGAGCTTCTTATGGAGCCATCTGAATACTGGAATGGTAGTTGTTATTATATGCGAACTCAATAAGCGGCAGATGATCATCCCAGCTAACCTTGAAGTCTATCACACAAGCCCGTAACATATCCTCAAGTGTCTGAATAGTACGCTCATCCTCTCCGTCTGTCTGGGGATGAAATGTTATACTAAGACTTACCTGAGTCCCCAATCCTTTTTGGAAGGACCTCCAGAAGTAAGCTGTAAATTGAGCTCCTCTATCCGAGATAATAGATACAGGGACACACTATGCAGTCGTACTATCTCCTTAATATAAAGCCTTGCATAATCCTCTGCAAAATATGTAGTCCTAATGGGCTGAAAATGGGCTAATTTTGTAAGCCTATCAACAATAACCCGTATAGAATCGAACTTACGCTGGGTACGAGGTAAGCCTACGATGAAATACATATTGATTACTTCCCATTTCCAAGTTGGAATCTCCATAGCCTACAATAATCCACTGGGTTTTTGATGTTTAATCTTAACCTGCTGACAGTTAGGGCACTGAGCAACAAACTCCGCTATATCCTTTTTCATTCCGTCCCACAAATATTCCTCCCTGATATCATGACACATCTTTTTTTCTCCTGGATGGATAGAATAAAGAGAATAGTGAGTTTCTCCCATAACCTGCCGACACAGCCCTGCAACATTAGGCACACATAATCGTCCTCGATATCTGAGGGGCCCATCTTCTGTTATCTCAAACGATGTCTTCTCCTTCTGAGGGGCGATGTCCCTGTAATGAACTAACATAGGATCCTCGTACTAGCATTCCTTCACTTCAGTTACTAAAGAAGATGTTGCCATATCCTGAATAATAATTACAATATCACCTGAGTCCAGTAACCGAACTCCAAGACTAGCTAGCTGATGAATCCCATGAGCTACTCCCCTCTTTTCTGGTTGTAAATATGACAGGCTACTCATAAATCTACGGCTGAGGGAATCGGCTACCACGTTCGCCTTCCCCGGATGGTATAAAATATCAATGTCATAATCTTTAAGTAGCTCCAACCATATCCGTTGACTTAAATTCAATTCCTTTTGCTTGAAGATATACTGGAGGCTCTTATGATCCGTACATATATCAACATGAATGCCATACAAGTAGTGTCTCCACATCTTTAGTGCATGAATCACTGCGGCTAACTCTAAATCGTGGGTCGGGTAATTATTCTCTTGCTTTCTTAGTTTTCTAGAAGCATAAGCTACAACCTTAACCATGCTGCATCAGTACACAACCCAATCCAACGCCCGAAGCATCACAATAGATAACATAACCATCGATCCCTTCTAGGAGCATTAAAACCGGTGCTGGAGTTAATCTATCCTTCAATGCCTAAAAACTTCGTTCACAAGCATCATTCCATTGAAACTTTGCTCCCTTCTGAGTCAACTTCGTCAAAGGTGCTGAAAGGGAAGAAAATCCCTCTACAAATCTCCTATAATAACCTGCCAAACCGAGAAAGCTACGAACCTCCGCCGGTGACGTGGGTCTAGGCCAAGCTTTTACTGCCTCATCTTTTGTGTATCAACCTGGATACCTGACCCAAAATGATATGCCCAAGGAAAGTTACATAGTTCAACCAGAATTCACATTTAGAGAATTTTTCATAGAACTTCCTTTTTTGTAGAACTCTGAGCACAGTACGCAAATGATCTGCATGCTCAGCCTTTGAACGAGAATACACCAATATGCTGTCAATAAATACAATTACAAACAGGTCTAAAAAGGGTCTGAACACACGGTTCATCAAATCCATGAATACTGTTGGGGCATTGGTCAAACCGAACGACATAACACGAAACTCAAAGTGCCCATATCTGGTCCTGAATATTGTCTTCGAAATATCTTTCTCCTTAATCATCAACTCACGAAGTCCATCCACATTAGGCACACAAACACGACCCTGCATCCTCAAGACCCCGTCATCACCAATAGTAACCTGCTTGGCACCACCGTGCCGCACTGTGTCCCTAAGAACCAACAAATAAGGGTCTTCATACTGCCGACCTCTGATGCGCTCAAACAAAGAAGACCGAGCGACTGTACAAGCTAGAACACGGCTGGACTCTTATATGTCCAACCTCAAAACCTGGTTGACCAACGTCTGAACATACTCGCGGTCAGGGTGTCGGCCACCACATTGGCCTTCCCGAAATGATACAAGATGGTGATATCATAGTCTTTCAATAGCTTCAACCACCTTCTCTGCCTCAAATTGAGATCCTTTTACTTGAACAAATACTGAAGGCTCTGATGATTAGTGAAAACCTCACACGACACGCGCGTAAAGGTAGTGCCTACAAATCTTCAGCGCATGAACAATGGCTACCAACTCTAAATCATGGACAGGGTAATTATTTTCATGAACCTTCAACTGCCTCAACGCATATGCAATCACCCTGCCCTCCTTCATCAATACCGCACCAAGCCCAACACGGGATGCATTACAATAGATCGTATAAGATCCTGAACATATGGGCAACACCAACACCGGCGCTGTAGTCAACGCAGTCTTGAACTTCTGAAAGCTCGCCTCACACTCGTCTGACCATCTGAACAGGGCACCCTTCTAGGTCAACCTAGTCAACAGGGCTGCTATAGATGAAAACCCCTCCACAAATCGATGGTAATAGCCCGCCAAACCCAAGAAACTCTCGATCTCCGTAGCTGAAGTGGGTCTAGGACAGTTCTGAACTGCCTTAATCTTCTTAGGATCCACCTGAATGCCCTCTGCTGATACAACGTGCCCCAAGAAAGTGACCGAATCCAACCAAAACTCTCACTTCAAAAATTTAACATATAACTGGCTGTCTCTTAGAGTCTATAGCACAATCCTAAGATGCTGCTCGTGCTCCTCTCGACTGCTGGAGTAGATCAAGATATCGTCAATAAACACAATCACAAAGGAGTCCAAATAAGGCTTGAACACTCGGTTCATCAAATTCTTAAATGATGTTGGGGCATTTACAACCCAAAGGACATCACTAGAAACTCATAATGCCCGTACTGAGTCCGAAAAGCTATCTTAGGGACATCGGATGCCCTAATCCTCAACTGCTAATAGCCAGATCTCAAATCAATCTTCAAAAACACCTTGGCACTCTAAAGCTGATAAAATAAATTATCAATCCTCGGCAATTGATACTTGTTCTTGACGGTGACTTTATTCAACTGCCGATAATCTATACACATCCTCATTGATCCATCCTTCTTCTTCTTCACAAACAACACATGTGCACCCCAAGGTGAGACACTAGGTCTAATGAAGCCCTTATCAAGCAAATACTGAATTGTTTCTTCAATTTCTTCAACTCTGGCGAGGCCATACGGTATGGCGGAATGAAAATGGGCTGAGTGCCCATAGCCAAATCAATACAGAAATTGATATCCCTGTCAGATGGCATCCCTGGTAGGTTTGCAGGAAATACCTCTGGAAACTCACGAACAACTAATACGGAATCCATAGAAGGAACCTCTGCACTAGAATCACAAACATAAGCCGAATAAGCTAGAAACTCCTTCTCGACCATACGCTGGGCCTTCATATAAGAGATAACCTTCCTAGTAGAATGCCAAGAGTCCCTCTCCACGCTAATCGAGGCAATCCCGACAAGGTTAAGGTCACCGTCTTAGCGTGACAGTCCAATATAAAGTGATAAGGTGACAGCCAATCCATACGTATAACATCAAAATTGACCATATCGAGAAGTAGAAGGTCTACACTAGTCTCAAAGAATAGCATCCCCCACAGGTGTGGACACATATACAGGGGAACTCAAAGAATCACAACGCACAACCAAATATGAAGCAAAATAAGATGACACATAGGAGTAAGTAGATCCTGGATCAAATAGAACTGAAGCATCTCTACTACAAACTGAAACAGTACCTATGATAACGACGTCGGATGACTGAGCCTCAGGCCTGGCTGGAAAAGTATAGGATCGGGGCTGGGCCGCACCACTCTGAACTAGGACAGCCCCTGGCTTGCTGGCCTCCACCTCTAGCGGCCTGACATCCACCTCTAATGGTCGGACCACCACCTCTGGCTGCCTGACCCCTACCTCTATCTGGCTGAGCGAGCGGTGCAGCACCCGGTGCCGGGACCATGGCACGAGAACCCTGATGTTGTGAACTGCTCGATGCACGAGGGCAAAATCTAGCAATGTGCCTCGAATCACCACAAGTATAACAAGACCTCGGCTGCTGTGATTGCTGGCCGTGAAACTGACCCTGTCGACCTGAGAGACAACACTGAAAAATTTGGAGTGGAGGTGCACTGATAGGAGTTGGTGGTGCATTGTAGGCTAGCTGATCATAATAAGGCATATGAGGGCCACGACCACCTGGAGCACCGTGGGATGCCTGGAGTGCTGAATGAAACGGCCTGAGAGGATGGGATCTACCAAAAGTACCCCTGCCTCCAGATGAGGCACCGTTGAACCCACCGGAATGACGAGGTCTCTTATTAGACCCCTGACCTCTCTGTGCAAGAACCATCTCAACACGCCTGGCAACATTGGCAGCCTCCTGAAAAGAAATCTCACTCCCGATCTCCTTAGCCATCTGCAACTTGATAGGCTGAGCAAGTCCCTCAATAAACCTCCTCACCCTCTCTCTCTCTCGGTAGGAAGTAAAAGAAGAGCATGATGGGCCAAATCCACAGAATGGGTCTCATATTGAGTAACAGTCATACCACCCTGCTGACGACGCTTGAACTGACAGCGATGCTCCTCTCTCAATGTGATAGGGAGAAACTTCTCCAGGAAGAGCTGAGAGAACTGGTCCCAAGTAAGAGCAGGTGACCATGCTGGTCTAGTCAACAAATAATCTCTCCACCATTTATTGGCGGAACCAGTTATCTGAAATGCAACAAAATCGACCCCATTGGTCTCCACTATACCCATGTTTCGTAGAACCTCATGATAGCTGTCAAGATACTCCTGGGGGTCCTCTGAAGATGCACCATTGAAGTGAACTGGAAAGAGCTTGGTGAACTTATCCAATCTCCATAAATACTCAGAATACATAGTTGGCCCATCGCAGGCCTGTGCCGCAACAACTGGATGTGCTACTCTGACTGGCTGAGTTGCTAGAGTCTGATATTCGGGAGCCATCTGCTATGGAGTGTGAGTAGCAGAAGTCCGTGCTCCTCCTCCAGCTTGAGGGACACCTGGTGCCATGGGAAATGCGCCAGTCTAGGCCACATTCTCCATAAACCCCACCAAACGGACCAAAGCGTCCTTAAGCACTAAGGTGGCAATGAACCCCTCTGGAACCTAAGCTGGCCCGGCAGGAACAGTCTAGGCTGGAGCCTCCTCCTCAAACTCTACCTAAGGCTCCACTGTTGGGGTTGTAGTTGGGGCTCTAGGCTGAGCTCTGCCCCTACCTCGGCCTCTTGCACGGCCTCAGGCTCGACCTCTACGCTTTGTAGGAGCTTCCACTAGAGGCTCTGACTGCTGCTCAGCTGAAGAAGCGGTATGTGTTCATGCCATTTGCGAGAGAATAAGAGTCGAAGAGTTCAATCATTATTGAGAGAGTCAAATCGCACGACATAGAGAATAGAAGTTAAATTTTTTCCTAGATTCATAGCCTCCGGGGGATAAGTACAGACGTCTTCGTACCGATCCCCCAGACTCTACTAAGCTCGCTCGTGAATTGTGAGACCTAGACAACCTAGTGCTCTGATACCAACTTGTCACGACCCGTAATTCCCATCTTCAGGATCGTGATGGTGCCTAACATCCCACTTGCTAGACAAGCCAACGTTAGAGTATTATTAAGTTACACCTTTTTCAATTCAGTCAACAACAGTAATAAACTAAGATGAAATACAACGAATACAGAATAATACTAAGACTTCAACATTTACAATCACCCGGACCTGGAGTCACAATCCACGAGCTACTAAGATAACAAACAAAGTCTGAAGAGGGAAGATACATTGTTTAAATAGTAAAAGATAAAACTAAGAAGAGACTCCAGGGTGTGCGGACGCCAGAAGATCTAACTTGGGTCTCCTGATAGCAAATCCGACAGCTATTCTCTCAATCAGCCAGAGCCGGTACCAAAATCTGAACAGAAAGTGCAGAGTGCAGTATCAGTACAACCGACCCCATGTACTAGTAAGTGTCGAGCCTAACCTCGACGAAGTAGTGACGAGACTAAGACAAGGCACCTACAAATCAAACCTATACAGTTTAACAGTGTACATATACAAATAACACCAATGAAGAACTAAACATGTAATAGCGAGAGGGGGAAACATGCTGAGGGGAATACGAGATAAAGAACTACAGCAGAATGATAATGTGAACAACCAATATACTATGAACCAATAGGAACCAGTGAACACAGTAAAAGAAGAATGCACGGCATCACCCTTCGTGCTTTTACTCTCATCCTCACCATGAAATTAATAGAAACGACACAACATCACCCTTCGTGCATTAACTCTCATAACATGGCGCGCCATCATCCTTCGTGCATTACACTCACAATATGGCATGGAATCACCCTTCATGCATTAACACTCTCAACCTCACCATAAAGCCAATAGAAACGGCACGGCATCACACTTCATGCATTAACACTCTCCCTTACCATAACTCAATGAACAATAACAACAGGGAGATAAAATAACAAGTACAAGCCTTACTTCCACCTTTGGTTCCACAATGTCAACCTCAACTTCGGAATCAATACTCAATTATCACCAAAAGATTCGTAAACATGATAAAAATGATCAATTTAACAATACTAGTCTAAACATGGATAATATGCACAAAGGAAGCTATGATCGCAAGATACCAAACCCCACTCACATGCTTTAACCCGACTACAACACATAAGTACTCGTCACCTCACATATACATTGTTCCCAACAATTAAACGGGTAGAAAATCGGCAAACAATTCCTATTACCTCAATCAAGGTTAACCACGGAACTTACCTCGCTCCAACGTCCCAAACTCAAATCTCAACCACGATCTTTCCTTTCACACAAGCCCTTGAACCAATAGAATCTATCAATTACCAACCAAACATTCAATTTAAGCCTTAGGAACTACCCACGATTATAAAGAATTCAATTTAGGCTATTTTTGAAAAAGTCAATAACAGTTAACACCCGTGCCCTCTTGGTCCAAACCCGAAATTCAGACTAAAACCCGATAATTCATTCACCCTTGAGCCCGGTTATGTGATTTGTTTTGGGATCCGACCTCAATTTGAGGTCTAAATTCCAAAATTACCAAATCCCTAGTTTCTACCCAAAAACCCCCAATTCCACCATGAAAAACCTTAGGATTTAGGTTGAAATCTTAGAAAAAGTACTGAAAGATTGAAATGAAATATGTTAGAATCACTTATCAACGATTTGGGAAGAAAAGGTCTTGAAAAAATTGCCTTTAAGGTTCTAGATTTTGAAAGTTTAAGAAATGAACCAAAAATCTCGTCCAAAGTCATTTTGATCAGTTGTAGGTGTAGTATTTGCGACCTAAGGTTCGCCAATGCAAGCCCCGCAAATGCGAAGAACCTATCGCAAATGCGAAGGTTTCCACATTCCTGCTAACATTGCAAATGCGAATAAAATCTCTCAATTGCGAGCTTGATCATTTTCGCAATTGCGACCATGTGATCGCAAATGCGATCACTGCCTTCCCCCATCCCACTTTGCAAATGCGAAGGAATGTTCGAAAATGCGAGAATCATGAGGCCCAGCCATTTTTCGCAAATGTAAGAAATAGCTTGTAAATGCGTAACCTGCAGAGGTCGCAAATGCGATGTATGATCTCGGATTTGCGAGATCAGAGGCCTACACCAGAAAATGAAACACCAGCAATGCTCTAAGTCCAATTTTCACTCCGTAGCCTATTCAAAACTCACTCGTGCCCTCGGGTCTCCAAACCGAACTAGCATACAAGTCTAAAAATATCATACGAACTTTCTCGCATGATCAAAACATCAAAATAACACCTAAAACTACGAATTGAACACTAAATCAAATGAAATTTTCAAGAAAACGTTGAAATCTCTATTTTCACAAATGGACATTCGAATCATGTCAAACCAACTCTGTTTTTCATCAAATTTTACAGACAAGTCATAAATGTGGTATTGAACCTATACCGGGTTCCGGAATCAAAATACGGACCCGTTATCCAAAAAGTCAAACTTTGGTCAAACATGTCAAATTCATTAAGCCTTTAACTTTAAATTTTGACAAAGTCCGATATCTCGGGCTAGGGACTTCTTCGATTCCGGGCATACGCTTAAGTCCCAAATCACATTATGGACCCATCAGGATCGTCAAAACACGAATCCGGGCCCGTTCACTAAAAATATTTACCGAAGTCAACTCAAATAAAGTTTTTTAGGCAAAAGTTCTTAATTTTCTCAGTTTTTAACATAAAAGCTTTCCGGAAAGAAGCCCGGATTGTGCACACAAATCGAAGAAGGCTAAAACATGATTTTTAAGGCTTCAGATCACAGAATTAGGCTTCAAAACTGGATATGACCTATCGGTCATTACAATTTGATGCTCTTAGCATATAAAATTCAAACTCATATTAAGTGTATCATTATGTTATATATGAATATCTATTCCTGCTAGCTTGAGATAACAATATAGAGTACTAAGAGCCACCAAACTTAAAATACAATAACCTAACTAATTTTGTGCCACGACCCAAACCGATGGGCCGCGACGGGCACCCGGTACCTTACTCGACCGAGTACCAATGTAACTTATCATTCTTATTACATCATTATATACACGTGACATACGGGCCTAATAGGCCAACATAATCATTTACAAACTCAAAACATAGGCCGACAAGGCCGTACAATCTTTCACGTATACGACATATGTCTACAAGCCTCTAAGAGTACATAAATGTCATAAAGGTCGGGATAGAGTCACGCCACACCAAAAAATGCCCGTCTAAATCATACTAACCAAACGAGCGACTCTGAAGCAAATGGAGCGCACCAACATCTTTCGCTGAGCTGATAGCCTATTGGAGGGCTCTCGACCTGTCTATCGGGACCTGCGGACATGAAACGCAACGTCCCCAGGAAAAAGGGACGTCAGTACGAATAATGTACCGAGTATGTAAGGAACCTAAATAAGTAAATAAGAGACATGGAAGAAATATAGAGCACATGACTCAACATGTAAGCCTGAATAGTTTTGTAAATCATAAATTACATTTAGCATCATGCATATGCATATGAATGTCATGTCGTGCATAGGTACATGTTTCATAACATCATCAGCCTCTGAGGGCATCCCAACATATCATATCGGCCACTGTGGGCAAAATCATCATCGTATACCAGCTAATCAGGTGGTGGTGCGTATATAACGCCATAACCTTTTCCATATCCCATATACACATATATACATATATATATATGCGTATATAACACCGTTTGAATATACATACATATATACGCGTATATAACGTTGTTTGAATCATATTTCAGCCACTGTGGGCAACATCATCATCATATACCAGCTGATCAGGTGGTGGTGCGTATATAACACCGTAACCTTTTCCCATATCCCATATACATATATTTACATATATACGCGTATATAACTCCATCTGGTCGTGGATCAATGTGCATATGTAAATGCATGAAATGCATATGAAATACGTCAATAAAATCTCTCGGTACGTCATAAGGAGATTATGTCTCTGACTAATATCATGAAATAAACTTTACCAACATACGTATTTTCGAGACCCATGAATAGAAGATAATAATAATTCACATGGGGAATCAAGAATATAGACACCCCTAGTATTTCTATGAATAGAGTAATTTATGGAAACCATGTGTTTGCTCGTTTCTTCCGTATAATTTGGACCATGCCAAAAGAAAGAAGGGATATCCTTAACATACCTGATCAGATTTTTTTGACAATCCGTCTAACACACGTCCCGAATCAAAAGTTTGTATGTTTCGCCATGCAATGCGAAGCTGAAGCACTTTTGCAGTTAATTTAGTTGAAGTCAAAACTGGGTTAATTGTGTTGCATCCTCACTTGCGTTCTGCGTTCTTGGTCACTGGTGGATATGGTTTTGTGCAAGATTCCTTTTAACTTGATTTGGAAAAATCATTAACATTTGTTGGAGTCCTTTCTGATGCATAAACTCAGGCATCCACTTTCAACATTGAAAAATATATACATTCCCCATAGTTGGTCCAGCAACAATGACTCCAATTATCCATGTTTGATTTATTTGAGTGCCACCACCTCCTTAAGCTTGATTAGTTGGCAATTTGCTGCCACACTTCCATACCCCCCCACGTGGATAATTGAATCCCATTAATAATTATCCAAATCCCAAAATAATTATCCATAACTTCTAATTAATTTGTTAACTTCCCACACAAATAAATGATTACCCACATAATTAATAATTATCTCAAATTACTTAAAATACTACTCGCTTTTAACTTGCTTTATATATCTTCCTATCATGGTCATGTGGTACCTTTTATGGAACTAATCCATAAATACCGGGTATTTTAGCTCGGGCCATATTTTATCCTAATATGTCAAACATCGACGAAACTCATTTTTGTTTACTTGCTTACCCTCTCGCCTTCACGAATTTTCTTATCCCTTGTTTGAAATCATATAATACTTAGAATCTAAAAATGACCCCATTCCCAATCTTACATCGATTAACTTACGACGAAACTTTAATTTAAAAAAAAGCGCGGAATGTAACATTTCATTTCCGAGCTTTCATGAATTTATTTATGGCGTACTTTCATGTAAAAACAAAATATGGGGTGTAACAATATTCCCTCCTTTGGAACATTCATCCTCGAATGTTGACTGATGCACTTATCATTCTCATAACCCATAGCTCTTGCGAATAGTTTAATGTTCTCCTTGCCATTTAGGCAACTATTCCTTGAATATATCCAAAGGCCAGGGCATTCCCCCCTTTAAGCCTCTTTCTCACACCACAACTTGTGGTTAGAATCCTTCCAATCTTGTAACTGTTGTTATCTTTTTTTCATGCAGCCTGTACGAATCTGACTTTGTAAGTGCGCCTATGCGACTCTTCTTTCCCTTTTCCTCCAGTTTTTTAGCCAATCCCTAGGCCTCATTTTATGAACATATACAGAGCTTAATAGGATGTCCCTCTGGGCACCTATAAGTACAATGAAGTTCTTCGCTCGATACTTTGTTGAACTTACGAATATTATTATATCTTATTTCATAGACCCGGTTATCCATTCGTATGACTTTACTGCATCTAGGTAGGTCATACTATACCATAACTCTTTCTTCGATTTATCGTTACTGAGGTTTGCTACCAAACTTCAGGTTACTCTTTCGCTGCTTATCATATATATATATATATATATATATATATATATATATATATATATATATATATATATATATATATATATATATATAAATCTATGTCCTTTAATGTTTCCTCATTACTGTTCATCTTAAGAATGATGACCTACTCTCATCTCATATTTTGTAACTCTTATCCATCCACTGTTGATTCACCGCAATATTGATCTACACTCTACCACTGATAACTTTAAACCTCTTATGTAATCACTAGGGCTCACGTTGCATTGAGGATCATTTGAAGTGATTTCCCGATCTACCTGGGGTGATATGTTACTATACTTCCATGATCGTATTTCATAGCATCCTAATGTGATTCACTTTACGTGGGTAGTTTCATCCCATATAGTTCATGAAATCCCTTTTTGCTTCCTTCAAATTGTTACTTAATCTCTCAAACATCATCCTTTATCTTTCACAATTACACCCTCATTATACTACCAGGGCAACATTCCATATCTTCTAAATACTATTAGTCTTAGACTCATTTGAGTTCATTCAGGCTATAGTGAGCTTCGTATAATTTAGAGAAACCATATGCTCTTCTTGTTTTCATGGGCTTAATCCTGGTGACTTATCCATTTTTGTTACCTTCTCACTCGCCCTTTGTTATCCTTACTCTCGTCTTCTAGAACCTTTTCGCTTCACCATATAATGGCCTGTGACCTACACAACTCTATTTATATTACTTGCAACCTTTCAACTTGCTTACATTATAGATTTCCTTATGTCATTCTGGGACATCAAGCGAGACATCACATCGTCTCTAACTCTTCTTTACTGTCTTAATTAGCCTCCTCGATACCTAGAAACCATAGGCTATGAGATATTCTACTGACTATGCCACTATCATTCCTGGATATTAAATCCCAGCACTCCTAGCCTTCTATTCGAAGTATGGACTATTCGCATATTCTGCGTTTGAGTATCTTGTACGCTGTTCACTTTTACCTTACTTACTTAAAGTCTCGTATCGTATATTTTATCTCCTTCATAACCTCCCTTCCACCCAGGTGTAATTCACGTCCATAACTTGAAGCTCTATTATACTATTCGCACCTCTGGTACATACACAATCTGGTGGGAGCTTCATACCGACTTCTTATGAGGCTGGTACTTCTTCTAATTGGCTTCCTTGTAGATCCATTATAGATTATGGTTGTTGTGATTTCTCTTGAACATATGATATTAAGAGTGATTCTTTCATGTTCTCAAGATCAACTTCTATAATTTTTCTAGGTCCAATAATCAGACTCCTGATTTACTTGGGTGATGTAATTCTTTAGTTTCCTCTTCCTTCTGATCAGCCTTTACGTAGGCTTAGCTATCTTCCGGTCTGCGGCTCATGGTATCAGTTATTTCCTTAGCCTTTCATGGGCGTTATGGAATATCCATGATACAATATTTTAACGATTCAATCCTTTGTCTATGCCCTAGGCTCAATTATTTCTTTTAACTTATACTGGAGTCTTCTATGGCTATATGATTGTCAACAAATATGCTGCCTGGATAATGCTCCAAAATCATGAGTGTATCCATAATGTACTAACTCTGGATCATTGATCAAATAATTCTTTCGCTCCATCTTAGCTTTCTTTCAACGTAAGCTATTAATTTTCCTGGTCTTTCTGCCCTTGCGTCCAGACTTAGCTTATCTTAGTGCCCACATTTTCCAGAGTTTTCATACAGCTCATCTGATCTCGAATATTACTTTTAATTCTTACTTCCCGTTCATTAGCCACGGTAGGTTCCACTTTCCTTGGGAATGCTTACAATGTTGTTGCGAGATTGTTGATACACGACCATTTCCTCTTTAGGTCGTTGTGCTTAGGTTGAAGCTTCTTTCTTATCTCCTCAGCTAGTCTTTCGTTGTAGTGCTTCGGGAGAACCATTGACTCTCGTAAAGCTGTGAGCTTATTAAGGACCTTTTCTGATGTCCTTACTTGCCTATACTTATCCGTAGTTACTTATCTCCATGCCCTTGTGCTCGTATGGTTGTTTCTGAACTAATATTTTGACTATCTTCCCAGTGGCACTTTCTTTTATCCCCGTAACACTCATACGGTATCTTTAACTACCCCGACTCTTGTTTGAATATATATCTTTGAGTATTATAATGATATTCCTCGAGGCTGAATTCTCCATGTTGGGTTCTACTATGTTTATCTTACACGATCTGATGACTCGTTTGTAACCTCTTGTTTAGCCATAACTGGGATCTTCCTGACCAATTACTAACTACTCATTGGCCCATTTTCATATCAATATTCCTCATAATCTTTCTTAGGTTATTTTCTTCGTCTTAACTTATGTCTCGCACTGGTTCCTTATTTATTAATAATAGCTCGGGTAGGAACCTTTACTTCCTCTCCTTGACGTCGTGCTTGTACAATATTCTTGAATCGTAGTGTATCTATAAGATTTGGATAAGTACCATCTCATTCATCTTTCATTTACCGCATTCTTCCTTTACCATTCCATAGTCACTAGAACCACTTAAATCTGACTTAATGCCATATTATTCCATATTCCCCCCTTTAGGGGTGTACTAAGACTTGAAGCTATGACGACCTGCCTATAGATGTTTTTCCTCTTCATCTTTGGCGTCCTTTCACATCACCAATGACCCTTACTTGCCTTGCGATAATCCTTCTATATCAAGGATAACAAAATTCCCTACTCGCGAGGGTGATACTTAATGTAACTGGTACCTACAGTCCGTTAAGCTTAACTTTGCATACATTACTTGCTTTAGGTAAGCATCTTCCAGAATGACCATTCTCTGATTTTCTCCTGAATCTTCTTCTGTTGTCCATTCTACTACCGCTGGAATGAAATCTAAAATTCTCATGAGGCCGACTATTATCAAATCACTCAGTACCTAATTTATGTTTAGTTTATCTTTTTCACCAATCCATATTGGTTTCTATTATTCAGGGGTTTTAAATTTTCCTTCAGGTAGTCGCACTGGAGTCACGAACTTGTTTCTTGAAATGAGAATATGACTTTATGGATTATACTCTTTTTTTTTATCTCAAAGCCTATCACCTCTTGTCTTTTCCTTTACTTGACTATAGATTCTGTAATACCGTCATCTGTTCGATCTACTATTGTCATCCATNAATGCATCATTAACTCTTTTCTTATTTCCTGCTAACATTTATGCTTACCACTTTATTCTGAAAACTCGAACAAGACATTCTTTTGCTTTCAGCTTCCCTTTGCTCCATCCAGTGGCTCTTCAAGTTGCTTAACGTTCTTGCTTTACTAGGGACGCGAGCCACACTAAGGTAGTATATATCCCCTCAAGGCTTATAGTGCATGTCTTTGTAGTACTTATATCTGGATGCACTATTTTAGAGTGTACCATCTGGGTGTCTCATAAAGAGATCTATTAGAAAATTTGAAATATCCTTCGGAAATATCAACTAACGTAAACCATTCATCCATCATATCTTCTTATACTACTTCTGTTAACCCCCATAGGGCATAACTGAAATGGGTGTGACCAATTGTACACACCCCTGTTACTGTTGAATGTAACTCAAAAAGCTTATGCTCCTCTACCTCAATTATAACGCTATTAACCTTCATTAACAAGGCGCCTCGTACCCTTCTTCATCTTGCTTCTTTTGCTTATTGAAACTTGTATTTATGTTCTTAATCTCTCATTGTCTTTCACCATAGAGGTGGATAGGCATTCTTGCCTTAAGGATCCTTATCAAGAGGCTTGCACCTTTCAGTACGCACATGATCTACTGAAGACCTCATACTTATCATAAGCATGATACAAAGTCGAGTTCCTCTAATTCAATCACTTCGACAACTATATCTCTTATCGATCATCTTTCTGAACGTAGGCATCATCTTATTACGAATAGAATAGAATTTCGAAATTTGAATTCTTATAAGTGAGCTCTACCACACGATCTAGAGTAAGAAGAAAGAGTGACAATCCTAAATGCCATGTAGCTTCCTGCTTATAAGTGTGGTGCACGACACACCCATAAACAAGACTCTACGAGACACGGATTGTAGACTCCCTAGGACAGAACTGATCTGATACCACTTTTGTCATGACCTAAACCGATGGTCCGCGACGGGCACCCGGTACCTTACTCGACCGAGTACCAACGTAATGTATCATTCTTATNTACCAAACAATACCCGTCTAAATCATACTAACCAAACAAGCGACTCCGAAGCAAATGGAGCGCACCAACATCTTCCGCTGAGCTGGTAGCCTATTGGAGGGCTCTCGACCTGTCTATTGGGACCTGCGGGCATGAAACGCAGTGTCCCCAGGCAAAAGGGACGTCAGTACGAATAATGTACCGAGTATGTAAGGCACATAAATAAGTAAATAAGAGACGTGGAAGAAATATAGAGCACATGACTCAACCTGTAAGCCTGAATAGCTTTGTAAATCATAAATTACTTTTAGCGTCATGCATATGCATATGAATGTCATGTCGTGCATAGGTACATGTTTCATAACATCATCAGCCTCTGAGGGCATCCCATCATATCATATCGGCCACTGTGGGCAAAATCATCATCGTATACCAGCTGATCAGGTGGTGGTGCGTATATAACGCCATAACCTTTCCCATATCCCATATACATATATATATATATATAGCGTATATAACGCCGTTTGAATATGCATACATATATATGCGTATATAACGTCGTTTGAATCATATTTCAGCCACTGTGGGCATCATCATCATCANATACGCGTATATAACGCTATATGTTCATGGGTCAATGTGCATATGTAAATGCATGAAATGCATATGAAATACGTCAATAAAATCTCTCGGTACGTCATAAGGCCATTATGCCTCTGATTAATTACATGAAATAAAATTTACCAACATACGTATTTTCGAGACCCATGAACATATGTGATGACCCAAAAGGTCATCGTGTGTAATTTAGCAAAAACTGTGTTCCAAGGCCCCGAAAGCCTCTGTTAATCTCACCTCAATATGCGTGCGCATCTCGGGCGTGTAGCCGGGAAGATTTTATGTGAAAACTTGATGAAAAGTTGAAATTTATAATAATTAATTGATTAAAGTTGACTTTGGTCAACATTTTTGGTAAACGGACTCGGACTCGGACCCGGACCCGTGATTCGACGGTCCCTGAGGTTCTGTACGAAAATATGGGACTTGGGCGTAAGCCCGAATCGAATTCCGAAGTCCCAAGTCGCAAGTCCGAGAAATGAATTTTTTAAAGAAAATTATTTTCTGAAAATAATAAAGACTTTTGAAAATGAATTTTGATGTGAAACCTGTGTTACCGAGCCCGTATTATGGTTCCGGAGCCCGAAACAGGTTTAATATGTGTTATATGAGCTATCTGTAAAATTTGGTGTAAAACGGACTTGGTTTGACGTGTTTCGGATCAAAAATGGAAAAATTGATAGTTTATGAAGTTTGAGAAAATCCTAGAGATTTTGGAGTTTAATTCATTATTTTTGATGTTTGTTTGGTGGTTTCATTACTCGAATAAGTCCGTATGATGATTTTGAGGTCGTGTGTACATTGGGTTTGAGGTTCCGAGGGCTCGGGTGAGTTTCGGGTAGGTCCCGGGAGGTCTTTAGGTTTAAAATATAGTTGTTGGAGGTCACAGAACTCAGATCTTTGAACTTACCACCGAGGTCCGCAGTCCTTTTTCGCGGACCGCGCTGAGGGCTTCGCGGCCGTGGTTGTTTTTTCGTGGTCCGCGGTGGAGGAGCTGGCCACTGGTCCGACTTTGGATGCCTATAGCTTTTGATCTACAAGGAATTTTGAGATGATTCAAAAATAAAAGTTGTAGTCCTTCGTATCTAGTTTCCAGAAAAGTAAATAAATTGTAACTTGGACATCTTTAGAGAAAGTTATGGCCGGCCGCGGTCCATTTTTCGCTGACCGCGGTGGGGGACCTGAGGGGGGTATAAATATATGGGAATTTAAGTTATTTTCACTTTTCAAAGCCCTAAAAACATAAGAGGCGATTTTCTAAACACTCTTTCTTCTCCAAAACATTAGTAAGTGATTTCTAACTCATTTTCTTTACTCCTTAACTTCCTTTTACAAGATTTCACCCTAGAATCTAGGCCTAAAATCATGAAATCAAAGTAGAAATTAGGATTTTTGGGTAGAGTTAGGGTTTTGGGAATTTTGGGTAAT
Organism: Nicotiana knightiana; assembly: GCA_005239525.1. Lineage (NCBI taxonomy): Eukaryota > Viridiplantae > Streptophyta > Magnoliopsida > Solanales > Solanaceae > Nicotiana > Nicotiana knightiana. The sequence continues at coordinate 165,528 of ML377126.1, read as the reverse complement.
TCAACCTCAATTTGGGGTCAGATTTCAAAACAAATTATATATTTGGACTCGTGGGGGTATGGTGATCGGGTTTTGGTCCGAGCCTCGTGTTTGGACCAAGCGGGCTCGGGGTCGAATTTTGGTATTTTTGGAAGAATGATGGGAAATGCATAATTAGGCTTTGAGCTGGAATTATTGAGTCATTATTGATATTGTTGAGTCGATTATGTCTAGATACTATCGTTTCAGAGTTGAATTCGAGAGGGAAAACAGTGCTAGAGGCTTGATTTGGATTCTTGGAATCGAGGTAAGTGTTTGGCCTAACCTTAGCTTGAGGGAATAGGTACAGAGTCTTATTTGCTATGTGTTATTCCATGTCCAACGTATAGGTGAGGTGATGGGTACCTATATGTTGTGGTCAAGTATGCCCGTGAGTCGAACTTTATGAATTTCATAGTTTTCTTTGATATTCTCTGTGTTATGAATTATTTGTCATTCTGGAAGTGATACATCGAGGATATATCATGATGTAGAGTGTTATTGGTTACTCGTTCGGTTGAGGATTATTGGTAAAATTATACTTCTGAGTGAGATTGGTTATTGCTGAGTTCCTTGCCGGGACGGTAGAATCCTTGTTGAATATTTCTGTGCATTTGAGGTTTCTATTTGTTGAATTTTTTTGTCAAATTGTTGATTTTTTTTATACATGTTACGCACGAGGGGACATTCCGTGCTGAGTGATTGTGAGGTTATGCACGAGGGGATATTACGTGCCGAGTGATTATTTATTTATGCACAAGGGGACATTCCGTGCTGAGCGATTGTGAGATTATACACGAGGGGACATTCCGTGCTGAGTGATTGTGAGGTTATGCACGCGGGGACATGCTGTGTCGTTTCCGTTTTATTTACTTGTTCAGAGCTGTTAATTCTTGTTGTTATTTATGCAATCCAATTGTTATCTCGTTCTAATGTTTCAGTTAGTTATTACCCTTCGCCCCCAGCATGTTCTCCCCCCTTGTTGTATTTATTTGATTATTTCCTGTCATTATTTTCTGTATACTATTGAATTGCACATGTGTTATGTGTGGTCGTGTCCTAGTCTCGTCACTGCTTCGCCGAGGTTAGGCTCGGCACTTACTCAGTACATGGGGTCGGTTGTACTGATGCTACACCTGCACTTCTTTATGTTGTGCAGATTATGGAGCCGAACCCAGTGGACATTGAGCGAGGGAGTATCCTTTAGTCCACCGCGACACCGAGGTAGTCCTGCAGGCGTTCGCAGGCCTTGGCGTCACAATATATTTATTTCCTTCTGTCTTATTTTGTATTTCTAGACAACTACACTTGTTTATTTCAGACTCATATTTTTAGTAAATCTTAGACTGTCCGTGAAATTGTGACACCAGTTCTGGGGGTATGTTTAAGGAAATTTCGTATGATTTATTATCTAAGTTGTTGAATTTCTTATCTTCCGCATTCGTATTTCTATTTGTTCTTGTATTTCATTTTTTTTTATTATGCTAAACAATAAAGGAATAAATCAAAATAACCAGTAACGTTGGCTTGTTTAACGGGTTCAACGTTAGACGCCATCATGGCCTAAAGGTGTGATTTCGGGTCGTGACAACAGAAGATAATAATAATTCACTTGGGTAATCAAGAATATAGACACCCCTAGTATTTCTATGAATAGAGTAATTTATGAAAACCATGAGTTTGCTCGTTTCTTTCGTATAATTTGGACCATGCCAAAAGAAAGAAGGGATAGCCTTAACATACCTGAACCGATTTTCTTGATAATCCATCTAACACACGTCCCGAATCAAAAGTTTGTATGTTTCGCCATGCAATGCGAAGCTGAAGCACTTTTGCAGCTAATTTATTTGAAGTCAAAATTGGGTTAATGGTGTTGCATCCTCACTTGCGTTCTGCGTTCTTGGTCACTGGTGGATATGGTTTTGTGCAAGATTTCTTTTAACTTGATTTTGAAAAATCATTAACATTTGTTGGAGTCCTTTCTGATGCATAAACTCAGGCATCCACTTTCAACATTGGAAAATATATACATTCCCCATAGTTGGTCCAGCAACAATGACTCCAATTATTCATGTTTGATTTATTTGAGTGCCACCACCTCCTTAAGCTTGATTAGTTGGCAATTTGCTGCCACACTTACATACCCCCACGTGGATAGTTAAATCCCATTAATAATTATCCAAATCTCAAAATAATTATCCACAACTTCTAATTAATTTGTTAACTTCCCACACAAATAAATGATTACCCACATAATTAATAATTAACTCAAATTACTTAAAATACTACTCGTTTTTAACATACTTTATATATCTTCCTATCATGGTCATGTGGTAACTTTTATGACACTAATCTATAAATACCGGGTATTTTAGCTCCGGCCATATTTTATCCTAATATGTCAAACTTCGACGAAACTCATTTTTTTTTACTTGCTTACCCTCTCACCTTCACGAATTTACTTATCCCTTGTTTGAAATAATATAATACTTATATTCTAAAAATGATCTCATTTCCAATCTTACATCGATTAACTTACGACGAAACTTTAATTTAAAAAAAAGCACGGAATGTAACATCTTATTTCCGAGCTTTCATCAATTTATTTATGGCGTACTTTCATGTAAAAACAAAATATGAGGCGTAACATTCTGGTGATAAGAACGTGAAACAAATATTCTTTTCAATGTCCTCGTGGACTACTAATGCTTTGGAAAAGGATGATTTGTCATATAAACTATAGAAGTTAGAAATTGAAATGCTTCTGAATTTTCATCATTATTTCCTTGGAATACATATGAAGGCTCACTTGCATACTGTATAATTATTAATATTTTGGATGAAAATAATTAAATAAAAGAATGCATAATTTCCCACAAAGAAAAAAGTAAAGAACAAAAAAAAACTCAATTTAGAACATGGAAACACTCGATTTGAAGCAACAATTTAAGAAGTATAAATCACAATTCAGTTTGTGTTAGTTTTCTTAGGCTAATTCCAAACCCCCACCGCCACGAAAGGTGAAAGTATTGGTGGATGGTTTAACCAAAAAAAAAAAGTTTGTATTAGTTTTTTCCTGATTAAACTCTAGAAGCAATCATAATACATAAATATATAATTAACCCACGAAGTTTATCATAATTGCAACCAAGTCATAGAATTTGAATGTGATGTTTGACAAGAAGAGTGAAAGACCTAGCCAGTATATATCATATATAATATATGTGTGTCAATTTTGACCAGCCGAAATTTAAGGTGCATGAAATGAAGAGTTATAATTCTGTGCTAGTGGAACAAGTCCATTGTGGAGTCTGTTTATAATATTTAATTACTAAAATAGCCGGCCGCTTTTACCTTTCAAGACGATCACAAACTTGAAGCTTTATTCCATAAAAAATCAACTACTACTGTTACTAGTTGCTTTCTTCCGTAGACAAAATTCGTTGGTGGACGACTTCTCCATCAATCAAGTCAGTTTGACTTTTATAGCTATTAATATCTCTATCCTTTATAGATGATCTGCAATATTTAAGTTGGGACCAAAAGAGTTGTCACTGCGCATCTCACTTGTTTATGTGGCCAAACTATGGTTCGACATACCATTTTTACTAATTGTATTGGGAAAATAAAATAAGAATAAACCATGGGAGCCATTGTAAAAAGATAACTCATGGCTTCTACTCTTTCCGTCTCTTTTTATTTGTCATGCTTTTTTATTTGCACGTCCAAAATCAATACAACGGTAGTATTGATATTATTTACTTTCAGTAACAATTTATATTAAGGACAAAATGAAAAATTAATTAATTCTATCTTGATTTTCTAAACTAACAAGTACTTTGGGCCAAATGTTACTACCTTGACAACAAAAAAATACTACTAAAAAACTGTCAAATCTGTCCAGAGCATAACAACCGAAATTGGTCGGAATAAAAAACCGACATCAAAGGAAATTGGTCAAAAAATTCAATTAACAAATTGTACATAAATATACCGACCGCAGTCAGTTGGAAAAAGTGATCCCACAATAAAGAAAATTTTCTTTATCTGACATAGTTGAAAACTCGGATCGATGGCGGTCAGAAAATAGTCAATCTTTGACCAAAGTCTGGTCAGACTTGCATACAATCTACCAAAGAAAAGATTACTTAAAATATTTATAGTATACCAACCGATGGCGGTCGAAAATTTCAATATACTTTTTCCCGCCCAGGATCATTTGTTTTTTTATAATAATAAATTATTTTTAATATAATTATAAAGTTTAATTAAAATATTTATAGAATACCGACCAATGTCGGTCGAAAATTTTAATTTATTATGTCCGCCATGGATCAATTATTTTTTTCGATAATAAAAAATTATTTTTAATATAATTATAGACCTAAAGCGGTCGATATTAGTGATCAAAATGGTCAAACACTTATAGATTATTGTTATTTACGATCTACATATATATAGCATCCTAAATTGTATACACGCACGCGCTTGCACACACATATATTCACGCACACACATATGCATGTCTATATATATATGATGTATGTATGTATGTATATGTGTGTGTGTGCGCGCACACACGCGTGTATATAAAAATATATAGTTTAGGATGTTATATATATGTAAATTGTAAACAACAATAATCTATAAGTGTTTGACCATTTTGTGTATGTGTGTGTGTGTGTATATATATATATATATATAGACCGAGTATATGTTGTTGTTGCTATAACTTAAGTATTAATATAGTACTACATTTTATAACACGATATATTTTATTTTTAAATGTGTTATATAAATTTTACACACACACACACACACACACACATATATATATATATATATATATATATATATATGTACAAATCTTGACGTTTAAGTGAGTGGATGCTCTGGTATAATGAGTAACTAGATGCTCCAAGATGTGTACAAGCGACAAAGTCTTGAATGTTTTATTCTCGATAACCTTATTATTACTTTGCTTCGATACTTCATCAGTGGATCAATTGAAAATTCAGTTATATTCAACGAAGTTCATTTAGTCACCTACTCTTTTTTAAAGTTACTTTAATTCTTAAAATTTAGGGCTTATTAATTTAGGGTTAAATTTATTGTTCTATTTTTGTTTATTGCTTTTATTAATTTAGGTTAATTTATTATTCTATTTTTGTTTATTGCTTGTAGAATAATTTATTAATTTAAGGTTTAGTTTATTGTTCTATTAGTATTTATTTCTTTTAGAAATTTAGGGTTTATTAACTTAGGAGACACTAATGTTGTTTTATCACTGTTTATTATTTTTAAAAATAAACAAATGATGAGTTAGTCTAATTGAATGTATTAACAAATTATAATCTTTATGAGTTAGTCTATTTACGATTAATGCTCGTGTTTGCTATCTTGCAAGTCTTTCAATTATATTGCTCGTTAATAGTCTAATTGAATTTGAAAAGAACTTATCTAGGGATATATGAGAAATTTAAAATTAATATGCACTCAAATTACTTAAATTAACTATTTTGTGACTAAAGTTTATTATGTAACATAAACTATAAATTAATTTGAATACTCAATTAATATAACATGTAATTTATTGTTCTTTGTGTAGATGGAATATCGTAGTTGGATGTTTAATAGGAATTATCCTAATCGTCGGTTTTTGAGGGAGGAATTTATAGAAGGGGTTAATGAATTTATTAGGCCTGCAATGTCACTTGAACAATTTCAAATCGGAGGGATGATTAGGTGTCCTTGTGTGAAGTGCAAGTATTTGCATTTTTTTGGATCGGAGGATGTTAAGAGTCATCTTTATAAAAAAGAGTTTATGGATAATTATTTTGTGTGGACTAGTCATGGAAAGGTTGTTGGTAATGGTGGTGTATTTCACAACATAGTTGTTGGTGAAAGTAGTAGGTCGATGGGAATAACATTCAACATCCTAGATACCATGAAATGGTTGCAGATGTTTTTGGGATGCACTGTGAGTTTGAACCCCATAGAGTGTTGAACAAGTTCCTAATGAAGAGGTAAAATATTTTTATGAACAGTTAGAGGCCGTTAATCGTCCACTAAGTGAAGGGAGTATGCACTCTCAGTTGTCTGTTGCGGTTAGATTATTAAGTATCAAATCAGATACCATTATTTCTCAAGCGGGAATGAATTCTTTCGTTGATCTTATGAGTTAACTAGTTGACCCAACTTTCAACGTACCTGAATATTTCTATAAGACTAAAAGATTAGTTTCTAAGTTGGGACTCTCGTCTATGAGAATTGATTGTTGTGAAGATGGTTTCATGTTGTATTATAAGGGTGATACAGATTTAGAAACTTGTAAATTTTGTGAAAACCCTCATTTTATCCGGGTTTCCAGCAGGAAAAGGTTGTTGTGAAGTCGGTATATTATTTACCTCTTATTCCTAAATTAAAGAGGTTGTACGCATCGATGAGTTCCGCTCCTCATATGAGATGGCACTATGAAAATAGAAGGTTGCCTGGTGTTATGTCTCATCCTTCAGATGGGGGAGCTTGGAAGCATTTTGATAGGACGTATCCAGATTATGCTAGTGAACGTAGGAATGTTCGGTTGGGTTTGTGTGCTATGGTTTCACGCCATTTTCTGTTTCTACAACACCATACTTATGTTGTCCAGTCTTTATTACGCCATATAATCTTCCGCCTGAAATGTGTATTACTAGTCCATATTTTTCTTAAAATTGTATTATTTCCGGTCCTCGCAATCCAAAGAGTTTGATTGATGTATATTTGCAACCTCTGATTGATGAGCTAAAATAGTTGTAGTATGATGGAATTGAGACATATGACATATCAACTAAGCAAAATTTCAACTTGGGTGCTACTTTAATATGGACCATTAATGATTTCCTGCGTATGAAATGTTGTCTGGGTGGATAACTACTGGAATTTTAGCATGTCCTTATTGCATGGAAAATGTTAAAGTCGTTCACTTTAAGACATGGCCGAAAGCAGTCATGGTTTGATTGTCATCGTCAATTCTTGCTAGTTGATCATGAGTTCAGAAGGATGAAGAATGCATTCAAAAAGAATACAATTTAACATGATTTGCCACCTCCAATTTTGTCCGGTGAGGAAAGTTGGGAGAGGGTTCAGAACTTCACTAAAGTTACTGATGCCCCACCTTCTAGATTTCCTGGATATGGTGTTACTCATAACTGGACAAAATAGAGCATATTTTAGGAGTTGTCATATTAGAAGGATAATCTTCTCCGACACAATCTTGATGTCTTGCATATTGAGAAGAACTATTTTGGTAATTTGTTCAACACATTGATGGATAATGAGAATAAGACAAAAGATAACCCGAAGGTTAGACTGGACTTACAAGAATATTACAGGCAACCTGAATTACATTTGCAATCTGCGAACAATGGTAAGGTGTTCAAACCCAAGGCCACCTGCACATTCACTTTGGAACAAAGACGACAGATTTGTGAGTGGGTTATAAACCTAAAAATACCTGAGGGCTATGCTTCGAACCTGGGAAAACTTGCCGATATGGTTGAAGGAAAGTTAACTCATATGAAAAGTCATGACTGTCATATCTTCATGGAAACTTTAATCCCTATTGCATTTTGTGGTTTGCCTGAAAATTGGAAACCCATCACAGAGATAAGTATGTTCTACCACACTAAGGGAAGAAAACCTATTTCAAATGAATCGGAACATTCCTGTAATCAGTAATAAGCTGGAAAGAATTTTTCCATGTTATTTTTTTGATGTGATGGAACACCTTCCAATTCACCTTGTACACGATGCGCGACTTGGAGGGCTGGTTCAACGCAGGTGGATATATCCATTCGAGAGATAATGATCAAGTCTTGATTCATTCTTGTAATTTTCTTTAACGTTATCATTTAATATGAAAATGTGCATGACTATCGACAAGTGTAAACGATTTGTTAAACAGAGGAATGGGATTGAAGGATCCGTTTGAGAAGCCTATCTTGCAAAGGAAACTGCCCATTTTTGTTCTTACTACTTCGACAGTCATGTGCCATATACTATAAATATGCCCAATCGACACACTGTCATGATTGAGAATGATCCATTATATCCACCAATGTCCATATTCAATCAACCAGACCGAGGTTCTAAAGATCGATAAAAAACTTGCCTAAGTAGTATGGAGTACAAATCAGCTTCAAATCATGTGTTGCCAAATTGTCCGAAAGTTCAACCCTTTCTTAAGTAAGTGTTGACGTAAGATTAATTTACATGGACTATCATTTAATTAGGTTGATGCAACTAACAAAATTTTTAATGTGTTGCTTAGTGACTTCGTGAGTCAATTTGGCTATGATGTTGTATATTCTACATTTGAGGGATGGTTTAAAGAGTGTGTAAGTGCAGCTTACATACTTTCTCTCATGCGAATATACATACTTGGTCACTTGTGAATGTACTTGATCACTTTTGATTTTTTTAACACTACATGTAGGTCAATAATACAAACAACAGTGTTAATCAATTTTTGAAAGATATATCTTGGGGACCTGCACCTACGGTTACAACTATGTCTAAGTATTTTGTGAATGGTTACAAATTTCACACTGAGGAATTCTCCAAGTATAAAAAAAGAAATAACAGTGGGGTGTGTGTTAAAGATGGTGAAGGCAACCAGGATGGGGAAAATGATTATTACGGTGTGATCAACGAGATTCTAGAATTATCATATTCAGGCTAGCCAAATAAGAAGATCATACTTTTCCGATGCAAGTGGTTTGACCCAACACCTAAAAAGGGTACAAATGTTCACTCGCAATCCAACATAATTGAGGTTAATAAGAAGAGGAAGTATAATCGCTATGATCTTTTTATAATTGCAAAAAATGTTAGGCAAATGTATTATGCTCCATATCCATTACGAAAGGATAAGGCTGATTGGTTGGTTGTAATCAAAACTAAGCTTGTTGGTAGGGTGGAAGTTGAGAGGTTCTAGATGTTGCTTATCAAAACGATACCTCAAGTGTTAACCAAATGGTGGATGATCAATTAGAAAATGACTTGGAGATCCTCAACGCATATTAGAAGAAGTTGATATGGAGGAAATAACAATCATAGAAAATGAGGACAGAGAATCACCTGATGAAAATGAAATAAGTGAAGAGGAAGAATTTTCGGACGAGGAAGGATATTTCGAAGACGACTGGCATGTTAGTTTTTTCAAGCGCTCTCAACTTATATAGATTTATATGCTCAATTCTAATATTTTTTTTAATTTATGCAGATGAACGGTAGGGGTTGAGGTAGGTCTAGGAAGGATAAGAGACCTATTGATCATGAGGATAGTGCTACACCCTCGCTTCCTTCCACTCCACAATTGCATCCCTCCGTCGTTGATGGTCGGCAACAATCTTCTAGGCACACATATTTTCCACCACATCCATGTACTCATCAGACTACCTACCATTTCCCCTCCCAACATTATTCTTACCATTCTCCACCACAGGGCTATACCCCGCTTCCTCCGCATAATCCTGCATATAGTTACATGGGTACATCGAGTCAGAAGTCACAGGGCCATGTGGTTATATGCCCCTCATCTGCTCCATTTGCTTCACCACCAGTTGGATCGCATCCATCTAGATTACCGTCAGCCGGATTGTAGCAGGGGTCTGGATCGAAGCAGTGGTCTGGATCGCAGTAGGGGACTAGATCGCATCCATCTTCATCAGCGACCCCTCTCCACCTCCATGGAGTTCATCTCCTAGCATTTCTAGACTTCGCCTTCGGGATAGTAGCGCTGAACTAGATGCCTCCCTTTTTACGCATGCTTCAGATTCACTGGAGGATGATGATCCAGAGGAAGTGTGATATGATCGTTATCATAGGATGATCATCAGGCCTGGGGGAAATGGGTAAGATTTATTTATTACTTCTTTGTTTTTGCTGAATTATAATAGCTAGTCTTGTTTATTTAATGTAATTGCTATGTTGCAGGTTCAAACAGGGTCATCAAACTACAAAGATAATCACTGAAGCTCTTGACCAGTTGTATGATGCACCCTATGCAACTTAGAGTGAATTTCCAGTGGAGCTCGTGGAGCAAATTTTCAACCAATTTAAGGTTTTAATACAATTCTTTTGATGGGATTTAACTCTTAATTCTATGTTTTGAAACCTCAGCTCCTTTTATCCTTCCGCGTTTTTCATGCACAGTCCAAGTCCATGCCTTTTTTCGGAAGGCTTTTATGTGAAAAATTGATTAAAATGTGAAATCATGCTTTAAACTCATTTGAGTTGACTTTGGTTAATATTTTGAGCAAACGGATCCGGATTCATGTTTGATGGTCCCGGTGGATCCGTATCATGATTTGGGACTTGGGTGTATGCTCGAAATCAAATTCAGAGGTCCCTAGCCTAATTTATCGCAATTTGTTGAAAATTCACAATTTAAAGGTTAAAGAAATTTCAAGTTTGACCGATGTTTGACTTTGTTGCTACCGGGTCCGGATTTTAGTTCTGGAACTTGGTATAGGTTCATTATTGTATTTATGACTTGTCTGCAAAATTTGGTGCGAAAGGGAAGTGATTTGACGTGATTCGGACTGCCGCGAAATGAAAGTAATTTGCGAGCAGAGGCTGGGGTTGGTTTCTCGCATTTGTGAGATTTGTGTCGCAATTGCGATCTTCTCATGTTCACATTTGCTAATATATTGTTCTCATTTGCGAAGGCAATAGTTGTGTGAGTGCTTCACATTTGCAAAGGCTTTTTCGCATTTGCGGGGTTCCCATTTGCGAACCCCAGGTCGCAATTGCGACATCTGCGCCTGATCAAATGCTGAGAAAAATGGGATTTTAGTTCATTCTCTCAAATTCTAAACCCTAAAAACCTTAGAGGAGATTTTTCCAAGATCTCTTCTTCCTAAATTCTCCAATCTATTTTCTTTCAATTACCCATTACATTTCATAAGATTTCAACCTTAAATCTAGGAATTCCATGGTAGAAATTAGGGATTTGGGTCGTATTAGGAATTTTTGTAAAATTGGAATATAGATCTTGAATTGAATTCGAATTTCGAATTTAGATGAATGAGTGATCAGGTTTTGGTCCGAACCTTGGGTTTTGACCAAGGGGGTCGGGATTGACTTTTTCAATAATGGTCTAAATTTAACCTCTTTCATTCTTGAGTAGTTTCTAAAGCTTAATTTGAATCTTTTGGTTAACAATTTGCTAGATATTTTTTTGTTTTGGAGGCTTATTCGAAAGGCAAGGCCGTGATTGAATTTTGAGTGGATTGCGGAGTGAGGTAAGTGTTGGGTTTAACCTTGATTTGAGGAAATTAGGAACCCTTGAGCTATGTGTAACGTGAAATTCATGTGTGCAGTGTATATACAAGGTGACCAGTGTATATACACTGCCAAATACTTGTTTCCCTGTTTTTCTGCGTTTCATTAATTATTTCACCACATGCCTTATCTATTACATGCTTTAAATAATTCCTTGATTTACGGCTACTTGCCTTAAATGACTTACTTGTGCCCGTAGTTGTAATTTATTTGAATTGTCGTGTTGTTTGGTATTCATTATTATAGGGTAATTAAGGAGAATTGTGTTGTACGGTCGGATCAGGTTCCGCGCAGTAACAAGTGAAGTAAGGGTGGATTGATATGGTGAAATAAGGGTGAATTTTGATATTGATTCTGATATTATATGGTGGGATTGGGTTGTGTTGCGTAACATATATTTATTTATTTTTGTTGATATTATTATGGTGGAATAAGGGAGGATTGTGTTGTACGGTGGGATCGGGTTGCGCGCGACAACAATCTATGTGTTTCTATTTCCTTATCGTGTTGTGTTGGCTTCGGTATTTTTATACGAGACTCTCAGGATTGGTATTTCTGGCATTTACTATTTTTCTTTCGGAGTTGAGTTACTTTCATGTGTTAACTGCTTTAATTTGTTTCCGCATTTTATTTCTTGCCATTATTTTTATGCTGCATACCGATTATTGTAAGTGACTCCCTTAGCCTCGTCACTACTTCGTTGAGGTTAGACTCAGGACTTACAGAGTACATGGGGTCGGTTGTACTCATAATACACTCTGCACTTCTTGTGCAGATTTTGGAGTCGGTCCTAATGGCGGTTCATAGATTGCTCGGGTCGTCTATTGAGTGGAGACTTGAGGTACAACTGCTCGGCGTCCATAGTCCCTAAAGTCCCCTTATTATTTATCTTAGCTGTGAACTTTCCCTCAGACATATTTATTTCTATTCAGACCTTTATTTGTACTATTCTAATAGACCGTGCACTTGTGACATCATATTGGGGCATGCATTTATATATTACGGTTGTTTTGGTTTTTCGTAGTTTATTTCAGTTCCATCTCAGTTATTTTAATAATTGGCACTATTTAGTTGTTAAAAAAATGGCTTAAATTTTTCTAACGTTGGTTTGTCTTGCAAGTAAAATATTAGGCGCCATCACGGTCCCAGTGTGAGAATTCAGGGTCGTGCCAAGTTCGTATCAGAGAACTAGGTTGCCTAGGCCTCACGAGTCACGAGAAGGCTTAGTTGAGTCTAGAGGATCGGTACGCAGACGTCTGTGCTTATCTTCCAGAGGCTATGGAGTTTAGGAACAATTTCACTTATATTCTTCTCTGTCGTGCGATTTTATCTACCACAAATGATTGAACTCTTCTATTCTTGTTCTCTCGCAAATGGAAAGAACACGTACTGCATCTACAGCTGGACACAAGTCGGAGCCCCCAGTGGTAGCTCCTAGTAGGAGCAGAGGTCAAGGCCGAGGTCGCGCTAGGGGCCGAGGCAAGGCAGAGCTCAGCCTAGAGCTCGAGCACCAGCACCAGCAGTGGAGCCTCAGGTGGATTTTGATGAGTAGGTTCCATCTCAGACTTCACCTGTTGGACAAGCTCAGCTCACAGAGGGGTTCATTGCCACTCTAATGCTTCAAAATGCTCTAGTCCGTTTGGTGGGCCTTATGGAGAATGTGGCCCAGGCCGGTACATTTTCGGTGGCACCAGCCGTCTCTTAGGATGAGGGAGGAGCACAGACTCCCGCTACTCACACTCCATAGAAGATGGCTCCCCAGTATCAGACTCCAGCAACCCCACCAATTGGGGTAGTTCGGCCGATTATTGTGGCACAGGCCGGTGATAGGCCCACCATGTCTTTTAAGGCTTTATTTAGATTGGAAAAATTTACTAAGCTCTTTCCAGTTCACTTCAGTGGTGCACCTTCTGAGGACCCACAAGATTATCTTGACTGTTGCCATGAGGTGTTGCGGAACATGGGTATAATTGAGACGAATGGGGTCAATTTTTCTATGTTTCAGATGACTGGTTTCGCCAAGAGGTGGTGGAGAGATTATATGTTGACCAGACCAGCTGGGTCGCCTGCACTTACTTAGAAGAAGTTCTCACATCTATTTCTAGAGAAGTTCCTCCCTGCCACACTGAGAGAGGATTACCGCAGGCAGTTTAAGCATCTCCAATAGGGCAGTATGACTGTTACTCAGTACGAGATCCGTTTTGTGGATCTAGCTCGTCATTCCCTTATCGTGCTTCCTACTAATAGGGAGAGGGTGAGGAGATTTATTGATGAGCTCACTTACACTATCAGGCTACAAATGGCCACGGAGACCGAGGGTGATATTTTCTTTCAGACCGCTGCAAATGTTGCTAGGTGGATCAAGATGGTTCTTGCTCATGAGAGGGGGCAGGTGTCGGATAAGAGGCCTCATCATTCCGGTGGTTTCAACGGTGCCTCATCTGGGATCATGGGTACTTTTGGTAAAGGTCATTCCATTCAGTGCTTCAGGCATCTCACAGTGCTTCAGGGAGTCGTGGTCCTTATGTACCTTATTCTGGGCAGCCAGCCTATGACGCATCATTAGCTTCTATCAGTGCGCCTCCGATTAAGAGCAACCACTATGGTTATCCGGCCCGTTCGGGTCAGCTTCAATTCCAGCAGCCATAACAGCATGATGGGTGTTTTGACTGTGGTGGTTTTGGGCACATCAGGAGGTCTTGTCCAAGTTTATTGGGCGACATGCCACAACAGAGTTCTCGTGCCATGGTTCCGACAATGGTTGCTCCACTGCCCACTCAGCCAGCCAGGGGCACGGTTTAGGCAGCCAGAGGTGGGGGTCCGACCGTTAGAGGTGGAGGTCAGACCGTTATAGGTGGAGGCCAGCCAGCTAGAGGTCATCCTAGAGATGTAGTTCAGAGTGGTGGGGCCCAGCCCCGATGTTATGCTTTCCTAGATAGGCCTAAGGTTGAGTCATCTGACGCCGTTATCACATGTATTGTTCTTGTTTTCCATAGAGATGCTTCAGTTCTATTTGATCTATTATCTACTTATTCCTACATTTCATCCTATTTTGCTTCATATCTGGTTGTGCCTTGTGATTATTTGAATGCTCCTGTGTATGTGGCCATACCTATGGGAGGTTCAATTATTTTAGATCATGTCTATTGTTCGTGTGTGGTTAGTGTTGGGAGTCGTGAGACTAGTGTAGATCTCTTACTTCTTGATATGGTAGATTTTGATGTTATCTTGGGTATGGATTGGCTGTCACCTTATCATGCTATATTGGATTGTCATGCCAAGACGGTGACCTTAGTCTTGTTGGGGTTGCCTCGATTAGAGTGGAGGGAGACTCCTAGACACTATACCAGCAAAGTTATTTCTTATGTGAGGGCTCGACATATAATCGAGAAGGGTTTTTAGCCTATTTGGCCTATGTCCACGACTCTAGTATGGAGGTTCCATCCATGGATTCAGTACCAGTTATTTGTGAGTTTCCAAAGGTGTTTCCTACAGACCTGCCGGGGATGCCACCCGATAGAGATATTGATTTCTGTATTGATTTGGCTCCGGGCACTCAGCCCATTTCTATTTCGCCATACCGTATGGCCCCGCCAGAGTTAAAGGAATTAAAGGAGCAGTTGCAAGATTTGCTTAATAAGGGCTTCATTAGACCTAGTGTCTCACCCTGGGGTGTGCCCGTATTGCTCGTGAAGAAGAAGGATGGGTCGATGAGGATGTGTATAGACTATCAGTAGTTGAACAAAATCACTATCAAGAACAAGTATCCATTGCCGAGAATTGATGACTTATTTGATCGGCTTCAGGGTGCGAAGATGTTTTCGAAGATTGATTTGAGTTTTGGATACCATCAGTTGAAGATTAGGGCATCAGATGTCCCTAAGATAGCTTTTTGGACTCGGTATGGACATTATGAGTTTCTAGTGATGTCATTTGGGTTGACAAATGCCCCAACAACATTTATGGATTTGATGAACGGGGTGTTCAAGACGTACTTGGATTCCTTCGTGATTGTATATATTGATGATATATTGATCTACTTACGCAATTGAGAGGAGCATGGGCAGCATCTTCAGATTGTACTTCAGATTCTAAGAGATAGCCAGTTATGTGCTAAGTTTTCAATGTGTGAGTTTTGGCTAGACTCAGTCATCTTTTTGGGGCACGTTGCATCGGCAGAGGGCATAAAGGTGGATCCTAAGAAGATTGAGGCAGTTCAAAACTGGCTACCTACTTCAGCTATAGAGATCTGGAGTTTCCTAGGTTTGGCGGGTTATTACCGCCAGTTTGTGGAGGTTTTTTCATCTATAGCAACCCCATTGAATAGATTGACCCAGAACCCCGTTCAGATGGTCAAATGAGTGTCAGTTGAGCTTTAAGAAGCTCAAGACTTCTTTGACTACGATACCAGTGTTGGTGTTGCCCACCGGTTCAGGATTTTACACGATGTATTGTGATGCATCTCATATTGGGCTCGGTGCAGTATTGATGCATGATGGCAGGATGTTCGCATATGCGTCGCGACAGTTGAAGGTTCATGAGAAGAATTACCATGTTCATTCTTAGAGTTGGCAGTCATTGTTCATGCGCTGAAGATTTGGAGGCATTACCTTTACAGCATGTCGTCGAGGTATTCACAGATCATCAGAGTATGCAGTACTTGTTCAAGCAAAAAAATCTCAATTTGAGGCAGAAGAGATGGTTGGAGCTGTTGAAAGACTATGATATCACCATTTTGTATCATCCCGTGAAGGACAATGTGGTGGCCGATGTCTTGAGTAGAAAGGCAGTGAGTATGGGCGGCCTTGCGTATATTCCTGTTGGTGAGAGGCTGCTTGTTATAGATGTTCAGGCTTTGGCCAATCAGTTCGTGAGGTTATATGTTTCATAGCCCAGTCCTATTCTAGCTTGCACAATCACTCAGTCTTCCTTGTATGAGCGCATCAAAGAGCGGCATTATGATGATCCTCATTTACTCGTCCTTAAGGACATAGTGCGGCATGGTGGTGCCAAGAAGGTTACAATTAGAGATGATGGGGTTTTGAGGATGCAGGGTCGTATTTGTGTTCCCAATGTGGATGGGCTTCGAGAGTTGATCCTTGTGGAGGCCCACAGTTCCGGGTATTCCATTCATCCAGGCGCCGCCAAGATGTATCAAGACTTGCGGCAGCATTATTGGTGGAGGATGATGAAGAAGGATATAGTTGCATATGTAGCTCAGTGTCTAAATTGTCATCAAGTAGAATATGAGCATCAAAGACCTGGTGGCTTGCTTAAGAAGTTAGAGATTCCTGAGTGGAAGTGGGAGAGTATCACTATGAATTTTGTTGTTGGACTCCCACGGACTCAGAGGATGTTCGATGCGGTATGATTCATCATGGACAGGTTGACCAAGTCAACACATTTCATTTCACTGGTAGTTACCTATTCTTCAGAGTGGTTAGTTGAGTTCTACATTCGCGAGATCGTCCGTCTTCATGGTGTGCCTGTGTCTATCATTTCTGATCGAGGTACGCAGTACACCTCGCACTTTTGGAGAGCAGTACAGTGTGAGTTGGGCACACAGGTTGAGTTGAGCAAAGCATTTCATCCCCAGACAGACGGACAGTCCGAGAGCACTATTCAGATATTGGAGAACATGCTTCACGTGTGTATTATGGATTTCGGGGGTTCTTGGGACCAGTTCTTGCCATTTGCGGAGTTTTCTTACAACAACAGCTGCCAGTCGAGCATTCAAATGGAACCCTATGAGGCATTATACGGGAGAGGCGGTGTCGATCGCCAGTTAGATGGTTCGAGCCGAGGGAGGCTCGATTGTTGGGTACGTATTTGGTATAGGATGCCTTGGAAAAGGTCAAGATTATTTAGGATCGACTTCGCACAGCTTAGTCTAGGAAAAAGGGTCATGCCGACCGGAGGGTTCTTGATGTTGCGTTCATGGTTGGAGAGAGAGTATTGCTCCGGGTTTCACCCATGAAGGGTGTGATGAGGTTCGGGAAGAAGGGCAAGTTCAGCCCTAGGTATATCGGGCCCTTTGAGATTCTTTATAGAGTGGGTGAGGTGGCTTGCAAGATTTCATTGTCACCTAGTTTATCAGCATTATCTAGTGTTCCATATGTCCATGCTCCGAAAGTATCACGGTGATCCGTCCCATGTGTTAGATTTTAGCTCGGTCAAATTGGACAAGGATTTGACTTATGAGGAAGAGTCGGTGGCTATTCTAGACTGGCAGGTCCGACAGTTGAGGTTAAAGATTTATCCTTCAGTTCGAGTATAGTGGAGAGGTCAGTCGGTCGAGGCAGCCACTTGGGAGTCCGAATCGGACATGCGGAGTAGATATCCTCACCTTTTAACTAGTCCAAGTACTTTTCTATGTCTGTTCGAGGACGAATATTTGTTTTAGAGGTAGAGAATGTCTTTAACCCTTAATTCTATGTTTCGAAACCTAAAAATAGCTCCTTTTAGCCTTCCTCATTTTGCGTGCGCAGTCTGTGCCTTTTTTGGAAGGCTTTTATGTGAAAAATTGATTAAAATATGAAATCGTGCTTTAAAACTCATTTGAGTTGACTTCGATCAATATTTTGAGCAAACAGTCCTAGATCCGTGTTTTGATGGTCTCGGTGGATCGTATCATAATTTGGGATTTGGGTGTATTGCCAGAATCGAATTCAGAAGTCCCTAGCCTAATTTATCGCAATTTGTTGAAAATTCATAGTTTAAAGGTTTAAAGAAATTTCAAGTTTGACTGATGTTTGACTTTATTGCTACTGGGTCCGGATTTTAGTTTCAGAACTTGGTATAGGTTCATTACTGTATTTATGACTTGTCTGCAAAATTCGTTGCGAAACGGAAGTGATTTGACGTGATTCGGATGTCCGGTTATAAAAAATTGAAAGTTCTTAAGTCTCATTAAAAATCTCATTCGTTTTGGTGTCCGATTCATTTTTTAGGTGTTGTTTTGGTGATATCGTGCGAGCGAATTCGTATGATTTTTTTGGACTTGTGTGCATGTTTGGTTTGGAGTCCTGAGGGCTCGGGTGAGTTTCGAATAGGCTTCGGGGTGGTTTTCGACTTAGAATCATAGATGGTGCAAAACTTCATCTGGTGCTGGGCTGCAGATTTCGCAAATGTGAGGTCTGGCTGCATTTGCAAAGAAGACTTCGCATTTGCGAGCAGGGGCTGGGGGCTGGTTTCTCGCGTTTGCATGATTTGGGTCGCAATTGCGATTGAACATATTGTTCGCATTTGAGAAGAATTTTGCATTTGCAAAATTCGCAATTTGTTGCAATTGCGACATCTGCACCTGATCAAAAACAGAGAAAAATGATAGTTTAGCTCATTCTCTCAAACTCTCAACCCAAAACACCTTAGAGGCGATTCCCAAGAGCTATTCTTCCTAAATTCATTGGTAAGTGACTCTAATCTATTTTTTTTAAATTACCCATTACATTTCATAAGATTTCAACCTTAAATCTAGGATTTTCATGGTAGAAATTAGGGATTTGAGTAGAATTAGGAATTTTTGTAAAATTTGGATTTAAACCTCGAATTGAGGTCAGATTTCAAGTTTAATTGCATAACCAGAATCGGGGATGAATGGGTGATCGGGTTTTAGTCTGAACTTCATGTTTTTACCAAGCGGGCCCGAGGTTGACTTTTTGTTGACTTTATCAATAATGGCCTAAATTGAACCACTTTCATTCATGAGTAGTTTCTAAAGCTTAATTTGAATCTTTTAGTTAATAATTTGCTGGATTTGGTTGTTTTGGAGGCTTGTTCGAAAGGCAAGGCCGTGATTGAATTTTGAGTGGATTGCAGAGTGAGGTAAGTGTTGAGTTTAACCTTGATTTGAGGGAATTAGAAACCCTTGAGCTATGTGTAATGTGAAATTCATGTGTGCGGGCGTATATGCAAGGTGACGAGTGTATATATACTGCCAAAATACTTGTTTCCTGTTTTTCCGCGTTTCATTAATTATTTCACCACATGCCTTATCTGTTACATGCTTTAAATACTTCTATGATTTATTGCTACTTACCTTAAATGACTTACATGTGCCCGAGTTGTCATTTATTTGAATTGTCATGTTGTTTAGTACTCATTATTATGGGGGAATAAGGGAGAATTGTGTTTTACGGTGGGATCAGGTTGCGCGCCGCAACCGTTAAAATAAGGGTGGACTGATATGGTGAAATAAGGGTGAATATTGATATTGATTCTGATATTATATGGTAGGATCGGGCTGCACGCCGTAATATATATATATATATATATATATATATATATATATATAATATATATATATATATTTATTTATTTTTGTTGATATTATTATGATGGAATAAGGGAGGATTGTGTTGTACGGTGGGATTGGGTTGCGCGCGGCAACAGTCTATGTATTTCTATTTCCTTATCGTGTTGTGTTGGCTTCAATATTTTTGTACGGGATTCTAAGGATTAGTATTTCTGGCATTTACTATTTTTTCATTCGGAGGTTGAGATACTTTCATGTGTTAACTGCTTTAACTCGTTTCCGCATTCTCTTTCTTGACATTACTTTTATGATGCGTACATGTTATTGTAAGGACTGCCTTAGCCTCGTCACTACTTCGTCGAGGTTAGGCTCAGCACTTGCAGAGTACATGGGGTCAGTTTTACTCATACTACACTCTGCACTTCTTGTGCAAATTTTGGAATTGGTCCCAGCGGCAGTTCATAGATTGCTCGGGTCGGCTATTTAGTGGAGACTTGAGGTACAGCTGCTCGGCGTCCACAACCCCCTAAAGTCCCCTTTCGTGAACTTTCCCTCAAATAATTTTATTTCTATTCAGACCTTTATTTATACTATTCTAGTAGCTCGTGCACTTGAAAAATCAGATTCAGGGATGTATTTATATATTTCGGTTGTTTTGATTTTTCGTAGTTTATTTCGGTTCCATATTAGTTATTTTAGTAATTGGCACCATTTAGATTTTATTTGTTAAAAAAATGGCTTAAAATTTATCTAACGTTGGCTTGCCTGGCAAGTGAAATGCTAGGCGCCATCACGATCCCGAAGGTGGAGACTACATATGTAAGTTTCAGAACTACTATAATTTGAAATTAATGTTTATCATATTATATAGTTAATAATTTCCTATCTTCTAAATAAAGGGGCGCTACAAGACTATTGTGGAGGAGTACACTCAGAGCTTGCCACCGAATGAGCAAGGCGAGCGACCTTCCATTTCAGATGAAGAAGCGCAGAATATATGGTTGGATGTTGTTGACCCTAAAAAGGGGATAGCATATGGCCTTCCGGAGAGATCATTTCGGTGCTACGGGGTTGGATTGCAAGGTATAGGGACTTCCGCCTAGGACGAGGCACTTGACAAGTCGACTCTCTCGGCTATGG
This sequence comes from Nicotiana knightiana, assembly GCA_005239525.1. NCBI lineage: Eukaryota > Viridiplantae > Streptophyta > Magnoliopsida > Solanales > Solanaceae > Nicotiana > Nicotiana knightiana. The sequence continues at coordinate 144,788 of ML377126.1, read as the reverse complement.
AGAAGAAGATAGCAAAGCTGTCAACAGAGCTTGAAGAGGCAAAGGCTAGAGAAGAAAAGAGAAATAAACAATTTGATACCCTTCAAGGTCAGGTAGAAAAGAGGGACAAACAATTTAATGTCCTTAAAGATCAGCTGACCAATCTTCTTGCTAATGGTGCTTTCCCGATTTTCTAGTCTCGTGAGTCTTCCCAGATACTAATCCTTCTCGTCGTGATCCTTAGAAGCATGCCGATTATGAAGCTTCTAGCAATGGAGATGGAGATGATGTAGTACAAAACACTCATTGAATGATGTTTGAATTTTTAACTTGTAAAATGTTTTGTTGTTGGATATTTTAAAACTCTATAAATATTGTTAATATAGTTTTGATAGTTGTTATTGTTGTTGTTATTGTTGTTGTTTTTGTTGTTGTTGTTATTGGTTGAATGACAGATTGGTTGTTGGCAGGTGGCGTAGCTGTAAACAGTTGTATTCTGCCAAACACCTACCTAGAAAACCGACCGTTTACCAACCGAAGTTGGTCGAAAATGTTCAATTGAATTTCTAAGAAATTTAAAAGTACCGATCGACTTCGGTCAGAATTTTTTATTTTAAATTTTAAATATTTTAATAATACCGATTGATTTCGTTCGAAAATAAACAATTTTAAAAACATATATAATTAAGATTCTGGACTGATTTTCGGTCGAAAATGAACAATGTTTTAAAAAAATAAATAGTTAGCATTCTGACCGATATCGGTCGCTAATTTAAAAATTACAAAAAAATTCAAGAATTCCGAATGAATTCAGTCGATAAATTTACAATGTGTCAGATTATTTGGTCAAAGTGCATTGAAAATTACCGACCAACTTTGGTCGAAAATTTCGACCGTCTGCGGTCGCCTCATGTTAGCGACATTTGTTTTTTCGACGAATTAAAGTCGGTCGGAAATCGGTCGATTTTTGTTCGATTCCGACCGATTTCGATCGGTTTTTTCTGGTCATTTTTTGACAGTTTTCTAGTAGTGAAAGGTCGGAGGGAGTACCATTCTACGATAGAATAAGAGCAAAGATTTAACGAATTAATCGCAGATGTATAATATATGCATATTTTATATATAATTTGTATATAACTATGTAAAATTAATATTTTATTTATGTACATCAACTAAAAAATGTAAACGTGTCGGCCTGATATTTGTGTAAAGATCCCTAATGATGGTCTTTTAATGTGACATACTCCTAGCATGCATTAGTTGGTTATCCGAGGCAAGTACGAAGAGAAACAAATAAAAGAGTGCTCTGTTATAAATATATATTATATTATGGATGTTCATAAGCTTCCTGAAGAAGGTTATGCATATGGGACTCCGCCGTAAATATGTTTATCTATTTGGTACTCTATTTGAAATAAGCTTCCTGAAGAAGCTTATCATTTTGGTACTCCGTTATGGATAAATATTACCCCCGGTAGAAGATTATCTATATCTAGTGCAGTAACAGCTTACAAGCAACTTACAAGCACCTTACACATCAGCTTGCAGTAGTAGCTTACAAGCAGCTTACACAGCAGCTTGCAGTAGCAGCTTACAGTAGCAGCTTACACAGCAGCTTCCTTTCTTCTATAAATAGAGGAGATTTATTTCATTATGGACATCAGTTTGAAAATTGAATAAGACATCAATCTCTCTCTCTCTATACTTGTCTTCGATTTCTTTACTATAAAGTCGTTATTTTATAACACGTTATCAGCATGAGACTCTGCCTTGAGCACATACTTTGAAAGACGTAGTTATCCTCGTCCGAAGGCATCGGTTCTCGCTGTAAGTAAGATCAAACTGTTGTATTTATCGATTTTAACCATTTTTACATTGGGTTGAATGATTGATATTTCTTTGGTGTCATTATTTTATTTCCATATTAGCAAAGTAAGCATGGAAATGATTCCATGTTTGGCTTAAAGGTTTTACTATATCACTTTGTCTTTATAAACGATAAATTATTTTCCCTTGCTGCTTTGCTACCTTGAAGTAGGTTTGTAGCAAAGGACTTGTGACATTAATTTTTGCACTTTCATATATTGCTTAACTCTAACTATTTGTCGAGTTGAGTTAGCGAAAGTCTATGGATATAAATCAGATCCAATCGCCATAATTAAGAATTTTACTCAAAATGTTAGTACTTCTTTCATACAGACATTCATGTTTCTTGCTACTAACAGTATGATTTTTGTTCTTTGGTCCTAAGGAGCCCAATTGGTTCACTTAGCAGTTCATGCCATAAATTTATTCCTGAAGAAAAATATTTTGAGAAGGGACCATGATTTTCATCTCTATTCCAATTATGGAAGTTTTCAAAAAATATATAGTCACCGGCAGTGGCATATTTCCTAAGTCTTGTTATGACTTAATTTTATGGTTCACTTGAACTCTAACAGAGTACGACCACCAGAAGTGGCAATACTTTATATATCTCATTGTAACTAACTTTTGTTAACCACCAGAAGTGGTATATGCCTATGACCACCAGAAATGATAATTTAGGCTTGTTATGGTTACAATTGAAGATAAGTTAGATAAAAATTCTCCATACTACGTACATGCCTCGATTTGCTCCTGAAATAGCAAATATCTTAAAAGAGGTTTGAAGCATCACAATGTGATGTGGTTAATGCACGTTCAGATAATTATGTTCCATTCCCTGAAGGATAAGAACTTTTGATAAATATTAATCCATTCCCTGAAGTGAATGTGACAATATATGAACGCGCTCTTGATGTAAATATATTACAATTCACCTCCAGAAGAGTTAATAGTATTGAGAGAATATATACTCAATATTTCGTATTTTAAATTTTCTCCTGAAGAAGTAACACAATTGAAATTTCCTCCTGAAGTAGGAAAAATATTATGAAAATGTGTCTTTCCGTGCTTAAACAAAATAATGAGCTATTCAAAGTTATTTTTTAAGCACATTTTCATTCCCTGGAGTGAGTGAAGAAATACCTCTACTCACCTCCTGAAGAGCTAGAATAACAGAGGATATAAATATTATTTTGTGGCATAAAAATCATTGCCGCACGTACCTGTTGTACGTAAAGCATCTTGGAAATTTTATTAAGTATCATTCTAAGGCAAATGCATTCTTGTAGAATGCTTTCTACTGCACCACATTAATATATTATGGTTAGTTATTGAGTTCCCCGAAGGAAATAACAACTCATATATCTTTCCCTGAAGGATGTATTAACTATGTGGTTGCCGCTTAGATTATAAAATATTCAGATGTTAGTGGCATTTCTCCCTGAAGGAGACATTCGTCACAAACATGGTGGTAAAATTACTGAAATTCTTAATTTCTTAAATTTATAATTTAGAATTGTCTTTATATTATTTATTTGATTACCATTTTCTCTCATGATACCAGAAGTGTCTGAGCAATATTTGATAGTATAAAATGTATCAATAACTCCTGAAGAGCTAATTGCTTGTCTAGAAGACACATGATACCAGTAGTGTTTGATAGATATCAGATTGTGGATAATAAATGAAGGCTCTAGAAGAGTTTATATACAAATATGTCATTATTATTATATGATTATGGTCAAAACATATGTTGTAGTAAACCTGAAGTTTACTAATACAAATAACTATCAGATTGAGACTACAAATGATTGGAAGATTGAAAATCTTCATGTTTCCACAATCATAGGGGGTAAATAATATGTATGTGCGAAGTTACCCGCCTTATTCTTTAATTTGTACTACATTATGTATCACAGTAAACTAGAAGTTTACTAATGCAAAAGCAGTCACAGTAAACCAGAAGTTTTACTGAGGCGAAAGTAGCTACAGTAAATCAGAAATTCGCTAATATAAAAGTAGCCACAGTAAATCAGAAGTTTACTAATGCAAAAGTTTATGCTATAGTAAACCAGAAGTTTACTAAGAGATAGCACATGTCGTGATAAACCTGAAGTTTCCATTTTCTATTTTTAGATGAGCTATTTGAGAATTCAGATAAACATATACTGAAGAACTAGAAGATTCTTTAAGAATTCTCTTGTGTTGCTTGTTCTCATAATAAATGGTTTATACTAGCTAAATTTGGGACTAAGACCCTAATCTGAAATATATAAAAGGGTGAATATGGGCCCATTCACCTATCGTAGGAACCACTTATAGATGCATATATGAGATGGTTACATGTACGATTATTGTGAACCCGCAGTTTGGCATTTGAAATTGCTTTTATCAATTAAGAGCATAAATTTCAGATTATGAAATCAAGATAATTGATCTTGATGATGCTGGTTTATATCCAAGCTAGTTTAGCATTGAATACCTCCTATTACAGGCTAAACTATCGCTTATGAGAACAAAGCCTCATGTGTTGGTCTAAAATTTTCTAAATTGCATATAGAAGCACTTGTATGCATCAGGTCAATAATATATGATAAGTCCTCCCCTCACAATTGGGTTAGGATCAGAAACCAAATATTTTTACTACTATCTTTTGATGTGTGGTATATGATTAATTTCTCTACCACAATGCACAAAGATATGTTTCCCAAAGAATATTAGGGATATATGTTAGTTTGTCTAACATTTGGATGATGGAATAAACAGCTGAAAAATATGCTCTATGAATCGAGTTATCATTAGTATGATCCTCACTCATAAGATAATTCAAGTCAAATGCCAGAAGCATTTACTGATCCATAATTAAATATCATATTTCAGCTGCGAATGCTCCTATTGAAATTAAAGTCCCTGAAGGATGGAGTTTACTGTACGCATGAAGCGTGGTAGACCAATCGGTTCCAAAGGTAACAACCCTTGAAAATGATAGAAGCAAATGATCAAAATGATCATAATAAGGAGGAAATAAGCTCTAGAAGAGCCCACGAAATAACATTTCATGAAACTCCAGAAGAAGTTCAGGTACCTGAAAATAAAGAAACTAATGAGATCTCAACAAGTTATGTCGCTTGCGAACCGATACCAAATGATCGTCGACGATATTTTTGATACAATTTAGTGCACAATATTGTAAAGGATTGTGAGGATCGGACCTGTAGTCCAGACACCTGAAGAAGTCATGCCATTTAAATGCAAGTCATAACCTATATGACTCATTTGATTAAATCTATATGAATATGCCTTAAGGATTTAAAATGCATGAAGCATATAGTTCAAAGTCTCGAGAAATATACTCGATCAGATTATAAAGGTCATTGTACCATTTAAAATAATTTGGGTGCATGTGGTATAATCGTCTCAGTGAATATTTGCTGAAAGAAGGTTACGTAAGTGATGTTATTTGTCCATGTATTTTATAATGAAGATGTCATCAGAATTTGTTATCCTTGTTGTTTATGTTGATGACATAAATCTTGTTGGAACTCCAGAAGAGCTCAAAAAGGAAATTGAATATCTTAAGAAAGAGTTTGTGATGAAAGATCTTGGAAAGACAAAACTTTATCTTGGTCTGCAAATTGGATATTTAGCAGACGGAATCTTTATCCATCAATCTGCTTATACAAAAAGGGTCTTAAAATGCTTTTACATGGACAAAGCGCACCCATTGAGTACACCAATGATTGTTTGATCACTTGAAGTAAATAAGAATTTGTTCCGACCTCCAGAAGAGGATGAGGAACTCCTTGGTCCCGAAGTACCCTATCTCAGTGCAATTAGTGCACTAATGTATCTTGCTAATGCTACAAGGCCTGACACAACATTTCTGCTAATTTTCTAGCAAGACATGACTCTTCTCCTACACAGAGTCTTTATCAGGGGGAGTAAAGTATGTAATGTACTCTTTTTTTCTTGCTCAGAATTTTTTCCACTGGGCTATTCCTGGTAAGGTTTTTAATGAGACAACTTTCAATGTATATTATTAGTTTGCTCTTTTTCCTTGACTAGAATTTTTCCCACGAGGTTTTTTCCTAGTAAGGTTTTAACGAGGCACATAATAATGAACATCCAATGGGGAGTATTACGAAAATATTATTGTGGATGTCCATTTATTACTCTATTATAGATAATCTTCCTGAAGAAGATTATCCATCTAGTACTCTATTGAAGTTTATCTACAAGCAGTTGATGCAGGCAGGTTGCAAGTAACTCAATGAAATGACTTGCAATAGCTTCTTGGTTTGATGAGATTAGTTTAAATCGATCGGAAATAGTGGTGGATAATGTTCTCTACAAATTCAACTTTTAAGAAGATGGTATACAAGATTGGAATGCGGAGACTCAAATATTTGAAACAGGGTTTTCATCAGGGGGAGTAAAATACACGACGCACTCTTTTTTCCTTACGAAGGTTTTTCCCCACAGGGTTTTCCTTATAAGGTTTTTAATGAGCCACCTAGCAACGCGTATTACTAAATATGTGTACTCTTTTTCCTTCACTAGGATTTTTCCCACGGGGTTTTTTCTAGTAAGGTTTTAATGAGGCACATTATCTATTAATGAACATCCAAGGGGGAATGTTATAAATATATATTATATTATGGATGTTCATAAGCTTCCTGAAAAAGGTTATCCATATGGGACTCCGCCGTAAATATGTTTATCTATTTGGTACTCTATTGAAAATAAGCTTCCTGAAGAAGCTTATCATTTCGGTACTCCGTTATGGATAAATATTACCCCGGTAGAAGATTATCTACATCTGGTGCAGTTGCAGCTTACAAGCAGCTTACATAGCAGCTTGCAAGCAGCTTACACAGCAGCTTGCAGTAGCAGCTTACACAACAGCTTACACATCAACTTCTTTTCTTTTATAAATAGAGGAGATTTCATTTCATTATGGACATCAGTTTGAAAACGGAATAAGACATCAATCTCTCTCTGTATACTTGCCTTCGATTTCTTTACTATAAAGTCGTTATTTTATAACATGCTCCAATTTGTCCTATTTCGAGAGATAAATAATTTTTTCTTAAATCACAATTTTTTCATATACTTTTTAAATATTTTGTGTTTTCTGATTTGTAATATTTTTTTTATGTAGTTTTCAAATACGTAAAATTTATTACAGAAAACTCAAAGATTCTAAGTTAAAATTTACTATCAAAAGTTAAAAGTTTAACTCTTGAAATTCCAACTGCATTAAACAAATTGGAACGGAAAAAATGTTAATCGGGGTGTATGCTGCAGTTAGTACAAAAGGAAAATCAGGAAGGATTTTAATTTTTTTTTTTTTTTGGAAAGAACTTGCAACGTAGTTCCATTAAACATATCAACCATCGGTCAAAACAATGTTTACTTCTTATTCTCTTTTTCTTTTGTCCTTTTTTCTGAGTTGAGGCTTTTAGGAGATTGCATCTGGTGGCGGCCGTTCTAAAGGTAATAACATATATACACCAGCAGTTATTAATTTCTCCCATATATTACCCTTTCCCTATCGCTATTCGCTGTGAACGGGAAGGAATCAAAGAAGATATTTTAGGCATTAAAGGAATTTGTAAATACTCGGAGGAATTCTTGCCCGGTGGTAGGGGTGTACATAGGCTGGTTGGTTCGAATTTTTCAATTATTAAATCAAATAACTAGTGTCGGGTTTTTAAATTTATAAATCAAACCAAATCAACAAAGTCGGGTTTTCCGATCTCGATTTTTCTTGGGTTTGTCGGATTTTTTCGAGTTTTCGAATTTTTTCCTGTAAAGTCTTCGTATCATAAAGTATGTAACTTGTGCTCCAAATATTTCTTAAGTCCTAGTAAAATATAACTATATAATGAATTTTTTTTTTCCGATTTGACTCGAATTATCAGTTTGATACAGTTTATCAGTTTTCTTTATACACCCCTACCGGGTGGAAGAAGAAAAATGTAGTTTCCCATAGCTTAGGACTAACTTAGTCAAAAGATCTTTGTATAAATATGTAAGACATGCTTTTTTGTAAGCTATAAAAATCTATTGCATGTACAAACATTGGACAGTGTAATCAAGGGCGGAGCTAGCACACGGATTACAAGTCTCAAATTCAATAACTTTAATCGAATGTAGTTATTTTAAACAATTTATGTGAATATATGTAAATTATTTAATTTAAAACTCCATTTCTGACCGTAACCTTTTGAGAGTGCACGAAGGTACATATCTTGTTTTCCGACTTGAACAATATATTTAAGAACAGCTATAAATTTAAAGTTGGATCTGCATTGATATATTTAACGTGGTTTAAAAGGTCATTGTCTAAGAAAAGAGAAAATAGTAGTGCACCGAGGCGAAGCTAGCTTTTAGGGCACATATTTGATCAAATCTAATAGCTTTAATTTAAATCATGTATTGCCTTAAAAAATTTATTGAATATGTATAATTATTAATTCATAACCAAACAATTTAAAATGACTAAAATCTCGAACTTATAAACTTCAAAATTTAGCTCCGCCACGCTACCATTAAAATCATTGGATTGAAATTGCAGGAGCAGTTAGTCCGTAGTAGAAAGGAAATGAATGCTTGCATGGGAAATCTAATCTAAATTACATTGTCATATTCAAGGAAAAGTCTCCCTCTATCCCTATTTATATATTAACAGAGCCAAACTTCTTAAGCTTAACAGTGAATTCGGACATATAATTTTTAAGTTTTTTGAAATGAAATATATATATATTTGAAAACTACACAAAAAATATTATAAGTCACAATTATTAATAATTCAATATTTTTAAATAATCAATATAAATATTACGGTAAAATAAAAAAATGTTGATTCTTAAAATACGAATAGGACGAATGGAGTAATTAGTAAGAGAGGGATGTCAAAAGTCTCGTGTGGCGACTCTTTCTGGAATTTAGCAGCAGCCAGAAAGTCAAACATCCGAGAAACTGAATCAAACAAGAGAATTAAGACACATAATCCAAGGAATTAGACAGAATGAGAGAAGAAAGAAAGGTCAAAGTCTTTTAGTCAAGACAGAAATCAGAATACTTAGAACACAAAATGACAGGATTAAATTGAATTCCACAATAATTAACATGAAGGGTTTATCCTCATTCAAATAACCTGACTAAGTTATTATTATAAAATCAACACACGACATATTATATTATAAGTAGAAAGCTTCAAAGTTGAAACTGATTTACCAAAATATCTATAAAAAATTGAAAGACTATTTTACCCTTCTTTTACACACTATAATTCCTATAATAATTTTGTACCAAAAGGTAAAATTTACATTCTAATAAATAATAAATATCTATTAGAAGTAAATTAAATTATTCTTTCAAAACTGATGCAAACTTCTCTTCATTTCTTCCAAAACGTGAATAATTTGAGAAAGTGATCAATTCTTTATGTGATGACCCGATAGGTTATTTTATGATTTAAATTTAATTCTGTGATCCGAAACCTTTAAAAGTCATGTTTTAGTCTTCCTCGATCTGCATGCGCAGTCCGGGCGTCTTTCCAGAAAGCTTTTGTGTTAAAAATTGATAAAAATGAGAAATTTTGCCTAAAAACCTCATTTGAGTTGACTTCGGTCAATATTTTTGGTAAACGGAAAATTCGTGCTTTGACAGTCCCGGTGGGTCCGTTTCATGATTTGGGACTTTGGCATATGCCCGAAATCGAAATCGAAAGTCCCTAGCCCGAGATATCGGACTATGTCGAAATTTAAAAGTTGAAAGCTTAATGAAATTGAAGTGTTTGACCAAAATTTGACTTTTTGGATAACATGTCCGTATTTTAGTTCCGAAATCTGGTATAGGTCCAATGCCATATTTATGACTTGTCTATGAAATTTGATGAAAACGGAGTTGGTTTGACGTGATTCAGACGTCCGGTTGTGAAAATAGGAATTTCAAAGTTTTCTTGAAAATTTCATGTGATTTGGGATTCAATTCGTAGTTCTAGGTGTTATTTTGGCGATTTGATCGCGCGATCAAGTTCGTATGATGTTTTTAGACTTGTGTGCGTGTTTGGTTTGGAGTCCCGATGGCTCGAGTGAGTTTCAGATAGGCTACGGAGTGAAAATTGGACTTAGAAATAGCTGGTGTTGCAATATCTGGTGCAGGCCAATGCGAGATCAGGCATCGCAATTGCGACCTCTGCAAGTTCCGCATTTGTGAGCTATTTCTCGCAAGAATAGCTGGGCCTTATATTTTTCGCATTTGAGAACATATCTTCGCATTTGCGAACTGGGAAGGGGGAAGGCTGTGATCGCATTTGCGACCATATGGTCGCATTTGCGAAACGGTCAGGCTCGCATTTGGGAAGATAGAAGGAATGGGGAGACCTTCGCATTTGCGATAGGTTCTTCGCATTTGTGGGGCTCGCATTTGTGAATCCCAGGTCGCAAATGTGACACCTGCAACTGATCAAAATGATTTTTGGATGCGATTTTTAGTTCACTTCTCAAATTTTCAAAACCTAAAACCTTAGAGGCAATTTTTCCAAGACTTCTTCTTCCCCAATCTGTTGGTAAGTGACTCTAACTTACTTTCTTTCAATTACCCATTACATTTCATGAGTTTTCAACCTAGAATCTAGGATTTTCATAGTGAAAATTGGGGGTATGGGTAGAATTAAGAATTTTTGCATAATTGGAATTTAGACCTCGAATGAAGGTCGGATTTCGAAACAAATTACATAATCAGGTTCGGGGTGAATGAGTTTTGGTCCAAACCTCGAGTTTTGACCAAGCAGACCCTAGGTCCATTTTTGACTTTTTGGGGAAAAGTTTGGGGAATCTAAATTTATGCATTGTAATTGATTTCTTTAGCAATAACTGATAATATTGAGTCAATTGTGGATAGATACAAGTGGTTTGGAGGCGAATTCTAGAGTAAAGGCAGTGGTTGAGCATTGAGTGACCTTCGGAGTTAGGTAAGTGTTGTGTCTAACCTTGACTCTAGGGAATTAGGAACCCTCGACCTATTTGCTACTTGAAATCCATGTGAGCGGCATATATGTGAGCTGACGAGTACTTATGCGCTGCCAATTTATCTGTTTGCCTACTTTTTTCCCGTTCTTCTCATATTATCTCTTTCCTTGTCCGAACTGTTACATGCTTTACTTGTATTTCCATGCCTAATTGCTACTTGTTAGAAATTGTTTCCCTATGTTAATGGTATTAGTCATTTCGTAGTTTCATTATCTCATATTAATTGCTTAAGCTGATTTATTGGTGCTTTTGTCGTATATTCTGAGTTGGTCTCGCTGTGTAGTATCACATATGTGAATCTTTCGTGGCATACAAACTTCCTATTTGTTTCGGCTTGAAGTTTAAGCACTGTGAAGGGTTTTGTGATTTGAACTGTAAATTTTTTGTATATACTGAGTTATTAATATTGATATGGTGGGATCGGGTTGCATGCCGCAACATGTGAAATAAGGGTGATATATTGAGGAGGAATAATGGTGAATTTATATTGTACGGTGGGATCGGGTTGCACGCCGAAACATGTGTAATAGGGTGGATTGTTTGGCGGAATAAGGGTGAATTATGATTGTGCTATTTTGCTATGGTGGGATCGGTTTGCACGCCGCAACACTTTTATTTATATTCTGTTGTTATGCTATTATGAGGAAATAAGAGAGGAAAATGATATGTACGGTGGGATCGAGTTGTGCGCCGCAACAATCTATTTGTTTATGCTTTTCGTGAGTTGTGTTAGCTGTACGGTAGTCTTAATTGTACTTAGGGATTGGTAGTATCTGAACGCTGTTGAATTACTTCTGAGAACTGTAATTATTTCTTACAAGTTAGTGCTTTATTCTATTCTATCGTCCTTTTTTGCTTTTCTTATATATACTGCATACATGTTATATTATGAGTGACCCACCGTAGCCTCGTCACTCCTTCGTCGAGGTTAGGCTCGACACTTACCAGTACATGGGGTCGATTGTACTGATACTGTACTCTGCGCTTCCTGTGTAGATTTTGGAGCTGGTCCGAGCTGATCGCGAGGTTGGCTGTAGGATCCACCTGATAGGAGACCCAAGGTAGAACTATCAGTGTCCGCAGGCCCTGGCATACCCTTCTATACCTTTCATTTTACTGTTTCTTCTATTTCGAAAACAATTGTATTTATTTCAAACAATTACTTGTAGTAAAAATTTTAGAAGCTCGTGAATTGTGACTCCAGATTCTGGGTGTGTGTGTGTGTGTGTATATATATATATATATATATTGAAGTTGTTATATATATTTTCGCATTCATTTTCACTCGTTATAGCTTATTTGTTGTTAATTACTGAAAATGTAAAAGAATTGGCTGATGATTCTCTAATGTGTCTTGCCTAGCAAGTGTAATGTTAGGCTCCATCACGGTCCCGACGGTGGGAATTCCGGGTCGTGACAAGTTGGTATCAGAGCAGTAGGTTGCCCAGGTCTCACAATTCTCGAACGAGCTTAGTGGAGTCTGGGGGATCGGTACAGAGACGTCTATACTTATCTCCCAGAGGTTATGAAGTTTAGGAATTTTTTTTACTTCTATTCTTCTCTGTCGTGCGATTTTGTTTTCTCAATACTGATTGGACTCTTCTACTCTTATTCTCTCGCAGATGGAGAGAACACTACTGCTTCTTCAGCCGAGCAGTAGCCAAAGCTTTCAGTAGCAGCTCCTACGAGGGGCAGAGGTCGAGGCCGAGGCCGTGCTTGAGGCCGAGGAAGGGGCAGGGCTCAGCCCAGAGCCCGAGCAGCAGCCCCAGCAGTGGAGCCCCAAGTAGAGTTTGACGAGGAGGTTCCAGCCCAGACTCTTCCTGCCGCCTGTTTGGTGGGCCTTATGGAGAGTGTGGCCCGGATTGGCGCATTTACCATGGCACCAACTGTCTCTCAGGCTGGAGGAGGAGCCCAGACTCCTGCTACTCACACTCCGGAGCAGATGGCTCCCCAATATCAGACTCCAGCAGCTCATCCAGTCGGAGTTGTTTAGCCGGTTATTGCGGCACAAACTGGTGATGGGTTAGCTATGTCTTCTGTGGATTTGTGGAGATTGAATATGTTTACCAAGATCTTACTAGTTCACTTCAGTGGTGCTACTTCAGAGGATCCCAAGGAGTATCTTGACAGATGTCATGAGGTGCTTCGGAATATGTGTATATTGGAGACCAATGGGGTCGACTTTGCTGTCATGAGGTGCTTCGCAACATGGGTATATTGGGACAAAACATGTGCGAAGGGAAAAAGAGTACAACGCGTATCTGCCTCCCCCTGATGAAAACATCACTTTATTTCTTGAAGACAATGCATTTCAATCTTGTATTTCAACTTCTCAAACATTGAGGTTGGCAATGCCTTAGTGAACAGATCAGCGAAATTATCACAAGAACGAATTTGTTGAATATCAATTTCACCATTATGTTGAAGATCGTGCGTCTTAAAAAAACTGTGGTGAAATTTTCTTTATTATGTCTCCTTCGATATATCCTTCTTTCAATTAAGCTATGCAAACAACATCATCTTAAATATTATTGGAATCTTCTCTTCAAAGAAAAGTCACACGTCTGTTATGTGTTGATTCACTTGCTTTATCAGTTGCTTATCTTGGCATGACTTGAATAGGGATCAACAATTAACTGCCTTGTATAAAAATAATATGGCAATCCTTACATGCAAATAGATTGTTTGAAGAACAAACTTCAGGAAAAGGCCTGCATTTGCATAACCAACAAAATCTTGGCAGTATTTGTTAGAATAAGCAAATCTATATCAAGGATTCCGTTTGCAATATAGCACTAATTGTATTTCAATATATACACATAGGAGTAAAACTATATCTTGCCAGAGTATTGTTATACTTGTGGTTTTAGCAAGATACATTAGTGCACCAATTGCAACAACAACAACAAGAAGGTCAGTTTGATTCCAACAGGTAGGGTCTGGGGAGGATAGTCTATACGCAGACCTTACCCCTACCTAATACAGGTAGAGAGGTTGTTTCCAATAGACCCTCGGCTCAGGAAGGGCAAGAAGAAGAAGGGTAAAGCAAGGAAGGAAGAAAGAAGGAAGAGAAAATAAAAAAGGATAGATAAAGGATAAGTAGTACCAAATAATAGCAACATTAAATACAATACCTGAGGCGAACAAAACCACATAACGTAATAAAAATATAAGAATATGAAGGGACACGCATGCTACTAAGACTATCAGTGAACAACTATAAACTACCTACTAACCTTCTACCTTAATCATCTACCTCCACACCCTCATATCAAGGGTCATGTCCTCAGTGAGCTGAAACAACACCAATTGCACTAGACACAAAAACAAATCACGTACGCCATGATTGGTTTAATCCACACAAGGATTTGATGAAGCTTTATTTAATAAGTTTCTTGCGAACCTTACTATGCTTCAGAACAATGTAAAATCCTTCAAGGATTTTCATTATATGCATATCAAGTTTTTCATGTATTGCCAAATTAAAATCTGAAAACGATTTCATCCACCACAGGAGAACATATCTCCATATAACTAATTCCAGGATATTTACAAAAAATCTTGTGCCACAAGTCATCTTAATTTCTATCGACTTGATTTTTTATTTCATTTTCAGGTGTTGGGACTATCTGTCCAACTTCACATTTTTCAGGTGAAGTCAATTTTCATTGCGTATTTTCATTTGGTCAACATTTATCTATCCAAATTTCATGACAGGTTTGAGATCAAGATCCTCGTCAATATTAATAATATTGAGCGCTACATTATATCAACAATATCATCAATGATAATTTTACATCGATTTCATCATCACACAATAAAGAAATAACTTATCGAGATCTCATTATTTTCAGGTACGTGAGCCTCTTCCATGAGGTCTTATAGAGTGTTATATTATGGTGCTGTTCTAGAGCACTTACCTCCTTATTATGACCATTTTTATCATTTGCTCCACTTCTTCTTCAAGAAGTTTTATCTGGAACCGATTAGTCTATTACGCTTCATGAGTTCCAAAGACTATGTCTATCATGGACTTTATTCTATTTGGAGCATTAGCAGCTGTGTGATGACCCGATATGTCATCTTATATTTTAAAACATAATTATATGATCCGAGACCTTAAATATCCTGTTTTAGCCTTCCTCAATTTGTGTGCACAGTCCGGGCGTCTTTCCAGAAAGCTTTTATGTGAAAAACTGAGAAAAATATAAAAAATTTCCTTAAAATCCACTTGGGTTGACTTCGATCAATGTTTTGAGCAAACGGACCCGGATGCATATTTTGACAATCCCAGTGGGTCAGTATCATGATTTAGGACTTGGGAGTATGCCCGGAATCGAATTCGAAAGTCCCTAGCCCGAGTTATCACATTTTATAGAAATTTGAAAACTTAAGGCTTAATGAATTGGAAATGGTTGACCAATGTTTGAATTTTGGTTATCGCGTCTGTATTTTGATTCCAGATCCCGACATAGGTTCAATACTACATTTATGACTTGTCTGTCAAATTTGATGAGAAACGGAGTTGGTTTGACGTGATTCGGACGTCCGGTTATGAAAATAGAAGTTTCAATTTTGGGTGTTCGATTCATAGTTCTAGGTGTTATTTTGGCAATTTGATCACGCGAGAATGTTCGTATGATGTTTTTAGACTTGTGTGCATAGTTGGACTAGAGCCCCGAGGGCTCGGGTGAGTTTCGGATAGGCTACGGAGTGAATTAGACTTAGAACATTGCTGGTGCGCTTCAGTTTTTGTTGCAGGTCTCAGATCTCGCAATTGCGAGGTCAATCATAGAATTTGTGGCCACTTCTGGGTTCGCATTTGCGAAGAGTAGCTGGGGAGGCTAGAGTTCGCATTTGCGAACAAAACTTCGCGTTTGCGAAGTGGGAGCTGGGTAAGGAAGTGATTGCAAATACGATCAATGGGTCGCATTTGCGGATGGATCAGAGTTCACATTTGCGAAGAAATCAGGGGTGTGATGATCTTTGCATTTGAGATGGATTCTTCGCATTTGCGGGGCTCGCATCTGCGAAACTAGGGTCGCAAATGCGACATCTGCAACTGATCAAATATGCCTTAGACGGGATTTTTGGTTCATTCTTCAAATTTTCAATACCTAAAACCTTAGAGGCGATTTTTCCAAGACTCTTTATTCCCAAATCAAGTGTAAGTGATTCAATCCATTTCCTTTCAATCTTTCATTACATTTCATAAGTTTTTAACCTAAAATCTAGTATTTTCATGGTGGAATTGGGGGGTTTTTGGGTAGAAATTAGGGATTCATGGTGGACTGTGGGTAGGTCTACGGACTAATTTTGAATATTGACTACTATACTGAGGATGATTGGATGTGACAGTAGGGAGTTTTAATATGAAGAGGGATGCAACATGACTTTGGAGTGGAATGTATCATCGCACCTTTAGTTGATGTTAATTGGGAGTGGACGGACTTGTATAACTTGTGAATGAGCACGAGCTCAGGATAGTTTATTGGTTTCGCAGTAATTATACTTGGTGTAACATTATTGGAAGATGTCGGAATGGAATTTCCACAGGTGGGTTACCTCATGTGAGCAGATTAACGGTTGCGTGGTGTTGACGAAGCTTCTGCGAAGAATTCTACTGGCTATCCGATAAGAGATCGAACATGTGAATGTGGCTAGTGATTCAGAGCGTTCATGAAATGGTTAACAAGGAGATTTAGAGGAATTTGGTGGTTCGGTTGCGCAAGGTCATATAAGTGAGGAAGAAGGAATCTTAGTAGGTTCCAACGTTATGTAATGGTAGCTTCAATCTAAGTGGGAGAACCCCACCTCCTACGATTGGATTGAATGGTTGTCTACTTGTGAGGTTTCTGGTTATCGGCATATTAGTGGGTTATTACGACTAAGGAAAGAGAACATCAGTGGTAATTTGAGCAAAGGATTTGAGGAATGTGTGATATATTGGCCTTATCGATTCATGTTTAGGCTGTGGGAAGACTCATGATTTATGCTTCGTGTAGAGGTGAGTTACAAGGAAGGTGATTTAGCTGGATGCTTCTTTGAGAGGGTGTTCATGTGCTGGCAGAGCCTTGGAGTTGATTATATTCGGGACAAAGCTAGAGTGGGTGACTCTCAAAAACGGTCCTAGTGGATTCAAAGGTTAAAGTGCGGTGCCTGCGAATTTTGAGTCCGTAGTATGGTTAAGCACCGAGCTTTTGCCGTAGTAAAAGGGGCTTGGAGTGTTCTATGTTATCTTCGGTATGCGGTGTAGCATTGGAGGAACAGGAGAAAATAACTTCGGATTCATGGAAAAATTATCAGGATGGGTGTACTAGTTGAAGATGCGAATATGCGCACAAGGATGGTATGATATGGTTCGTGGGTTTTGAGACAACGTGGTCTCGTGAAATAAGGTCACTCGGGATGAGTGGGGATTTGGGTTTGTTATGTTTTGAATGGAGCTACTATTATTCCTAAGGCAAGTCCAGAGTAAATGAGAAGAAGTCAGATCGATTAGCAATGGTTGAATTGGTATGATGATGGCAATGATCAGTTCCTTCAGCGTGTTAAGATATATGTGCTTTGTGGTGGTACGTGTGTTGATACCCAATTTTGCCCCCATATTTTTCAAATGCATATATATTTTCAAAATAGCATATTTGCATCATTATTTAGTTTACAACCTATACAAGCATTTTCTATAATTTTTCATAATTTTTAGAGCTTTAGATTAATTTTCTTATATTTAAATTATATATAAATATCTAGTAATTATCCTTCAAATTATTTTGTGATGACTTAGTTACCTAAATAATTATTTTGCACTTATAATATGTGTTTCAAACATTTTATTTCATTACATATAATCACATTAGTATTTTTAAAGCTATTTACCTAATTTTGCAATAATGGCCTATATTCATACATAAAGGCTCTTTATTCTATGTCAAAATAGCAAATTTATATTTTTATAATACAAAGTTATTATTTTAAGCATTTCTGTGCATAAATAATATTTTCATTCATTTATTAAGCATTTTTTATAAATTATTTTGATAAATTTTGGGGTATTTAATTAATAGCCCAGTTTCTTACCTAATTTTCGGACCCAATCTACCCAGACCTTAGCCCAATTACCCCAATCCCAAACCAAAATACCCCAAGCCCAACACCAGCGACCCACTATCCATACCCGTTTAATTAACCCGCCCCAGTTCTTTTAAAATCCTGGTCGTTGATCTCTAAGATCAACTGCCCACAATCAACCGACCCCTTTTAATTACCTAACCCCTAACCCTAATCCCCATTTCCCCTTTGCCCGCCGTCTTCACACCCCCTCTCACCTCTATTCTTCTCTGATTAAACCCTAGCCGCCGTAACCCTTAATCCTCCCCCATTTCGACTCAAACATGCAATCAATCCATGATCTACTTACCTATTTCATGATGCTTTATCATTACACGCACGTTTATGGTATCACTTAGTTCTTGCCCTATTTTTGGCAAGAACAACTTCTCAAGAACGGGCCGATTTACTTCGATTCTGTGAAGATCTAGATGATATTTCATCTCTATACATGTTATATTGAACGAATCTTGCATTTTGGTTCGATTAAAGTCGACAATACCAACTAGGGTTTGAGATTTTCCTTTATTCTTTACTGATTTTCGATTGATAATCTTTCCTTTCTTGTGTTTGACTGATATTTTCCTTATTTTTGTTCAACCCACTGTATTTTTTTATTTACTATTTTTATTTTTGTTAAAACTGGCTCTAATTGATTTTCGTATGCTATATTTTTCTTATTCTCCGTTCAACCTACTGTATTCCCTTATTTTAAGTATTATTTGATTCTCGCATGTTATTTTTCCTTATTCTCTATTTAATTTGCTAAACTTCTTATTCTATGTATTATTTTCCCTAAAATTGATTCTAATTGGTTTTGGCATATTTTCCTTATTTTGTGTTTAATTTTACCGTGTTTCCCTATTTTATGTGTTGAATTTGCTACTACTATATAAACCCCTCCTCTAAAAACCCCTCGGAGAGACTTTTGAATCTCCTAATCCCTGCTATTGTTTTCACTACTCCCCTTTCTCACTCACTCACTCACTCACTCACTGTTGCACTCGAACACTCCCTAAAATTATTATATTCGAGGCCGGCTGAAAGCCAACGCCATTAAAACAACCTCCCCGGTGCAAGCACTGCTCGGAGCCCATTCTCGAGGCACTTGTGAACTCTGAAGCATCAGGGACTTGGGGTTTTGCTATTACACTCTTCACTCTTTTGATTCTGCTACTGGTTAGTGTTTTAAACCCTTGAAATATATTTCTTTCTTTCTTTCTGCATATGTATTTGAACTTGCATGAACATGATTCAACTACGATAATGTTCAACACTTTGATATCATTCTGTATTAATTAAACGCATGGGGATAGTCTACTGTTGTGTTATGCTAACACTATGATTGGAACTATGTGACTTCTTGTATTCTGAACTAGATCCTATACCATTTAGAACCTTAGCATGTTTAGTTATGAATTTCAATAAAAGTCCATTTTTGATAGGAGCCTAACTACTGTGATTGTATGCTGTTATTGCCCTTTGTGTATTAGACCTAGCTCTAGGGAATGCTGCCTTAAAGCCTGTTTTTAAACATGTTTCATGCTATCATGATTTTTCTAAAGACAAGTACTTTATTTTTCTATTAACTGTGATTTTGCTCCTATGCTAATATGTTTTCCAGTATGCTTTGGTTCATTTTCTACCCTATTCTTTCTGTGATCATCACAATGTGTGTGTCCCTCCATTATGTCTAAGTACTAATTAATATGACATTAGGTTAGACTTAACTTAATTTAGCACTTTAGATTTCAACTTCATGCATCCATGCATGATAACCTATGTATGCCTGCAAATCTGTTCCGCTCTCCTAAATGTGAACCTTGCTGAACCTACCAGTCTGCTATGATGTATTCTCAATTTGGTGATTTTTGTCCACTATCCTTACTTGTTACTCTGATATTCTTAATCCATTCTTAGCCGGCTGAAATCCAAGGTATTTTAGGTTCTATTGTTGGCCTCCCTAGTGTGAGCATTAGTCGAGGTCCAATTGAGGCCCTTGTGAACTCTGACACACTAGGGTTTGGTCCTAGTCATTTCCTCAACCTCCAAAATTATCCCTAATACTCTACTGTCCTGTCATGTACTGCATATCTATATTGGTTGTTCCAAGTGGCGCAACACTTGGTGTTGTGGCTCATTGAAAGGGGTCAGAACTCCCCTATGGATCTGTGATCGTGTGGTTCTTTATTAAAGGCCTAAGAATGCTATGCCAGAAGTAATGAAGGCTTAGTAAGGCTAGGTATCTAGTTATTTTATTAGGGCCTTCTATGGGTCTGTTCACTGTTATGTTATATCATTACTTTACTCATTAATTGGGCCTGTAATAATCATTGTATAAACGGTTGGGGTTGTTAGTAAAAAGGGGATGGGTTAGATTTTAATATTAATATACGATGGGTAGATAACATGCCTATAGGATTGAATCACTTGTTTTATGTCATTCATTCTTTGTGCACACTGTAGAAGTAATGCTCTTAGGGAAAACACACACTTGCACTACTTATCTATTAGCAAAGCATGTGCTCAAATGCTCCCATATCTTTGTTGCCACATGTTGTTAGAAAACCTGCCCCTAGGAAATAAATATCATTGAATTTTTCTTTAATTTGCATTGCTGCAGCATAACCACTAGAGATCATGCCTATAGGACTCTAATCATTTCATTTATTACTACATCGTATTGGTCACCTAGAAAACCTGCCTATAAGGTTTAACAATAAAATCAGGTTCCCAAGTGCTAATCGTTAGAAATCCTGTCTCTAGGATACCACTGTTCGCCTTAATAACTGTTAATGACGCCCCTTTCAATATTGATCACCTCTCACTTAGGAATAAATCACCTAGGCACAAGATCTACAGGACTAATAACTGGGAATCTCCCATCTCAAGAATTAGTGTGCAACAACCTATAGAATCATGTCTATGAATAACACTGGTTCATAAAAAACTGCTCGCATGCCTTGATGCCTTACCACATAGAAATCATATCTATAGGTATTTAAGGTTTTTAATTCTGAACTTGACTAACATGAAAACCTGCTTCACGTGCATTTGTTGTCTAAGTGTGGAGGCTAACTTGAGCCTTTAATTTCCTATATGTGAAGTCCAACATGTTTTTGTATGTCGCTTATTTTTAACATTTCTGAGCAGCCTAAGTGAGGTCTAGAACCACCCAAAATAGAGGTCCAATGCCTCCTGGACCATAGGTGTGTGACGGGTAGTGCATGCATAAGGTACGACTTATAATTGAACTAGTGCGCTTTAGGTAACAACTTAAAGATAGTAATCAGGTAGCATGAGATGATAGTCTGTGCCCGCTGAATAATATGAGTAACACCCCATCTCGAGGGAGTTACGAGGTATTATTTATGTTTCATGGGATGATCCTTTAGGCTAAATAACTTACGACCCCCATCTTATTTCCCTTTTTATTTTTAATCAATTGTTTGTACTCATTTATTCAAAGTCCTTTATAATTCTCAAACTTCTTGCTCGCTATATATTTGTTTTTCTGACTAATTCATATAATTGAAGTTTGGCTGGGACCCACAACTGTGGACCTCGAAGAGTGCTTAACGCCTTCTCTTCGAGGTAATTTCGAGCCCTTACCCGATCTTTGGTGATGCAAACTAGTTGAACCTGAGTCATTTGCAAATAGGTGCCCTAACGCACCTTAAAACCATTAGGTGGCGACTCTCCTCTTTAATACCTCGTTAAAAGAGTTGTCACATGTCGAAACCCGATTTTGCGGGAAAAAGGGAGCGACAACATGGCAACTCTGCTGGGATATTTAGGCTCTTACCATAGCAAATTTGGCTTATATGAATTAGCCTTCTCTGATAAACGTGCTTCCTTATTCTTTTTATTTGTTGCTACATGCACATCCCGCACCTATTTCCCTTTTGTCTAATTCATTGTTGCATGCACATCTCTCCCCTATTATCCCTTTATTTGAATTCATGGTAATATACAAATCCCTTCCCTTCTTCACCCTTCCTTGCTCAAATGGCTATAACATGCGTATCCCTTTTCTTAGTCGTACTTATTTGCTCTAAGTTGATTTTATTGGATTTAAAATTGCTACATCATGCCTCTCCCACCCCTACTCCCTCTCTTAATTTACCATATTCACCATATTATACGAACTAACTTCTTCTTGTTTTTCTTTCTTTCTTTTTATGTCTTTTATGTTTCATCTTAATATTGCGCTTATTGCTTTTCACATGTTTTATCATGCAAATACGTGACAATGTGTTATCTATCTTCGCATAAAGCATGCTCCACATCATATTCCACTCGTGCCCAATTAATACCATAGCGGTGCTTGATGAGTGTCCGCGCTCTTCCAAAATTACCCTTTTAATTTGGAAAGGCTTATTTGCGGTAAAACTAGTCGATCATCGGAGTAGTCAACGGTACCGTGCCTTTTCCTCTCAAGTTGTCCACTTGAGAGTATTAGTCTAGACCCTTCTAGAAACCTCACTTCAATATCAACTGTGCATGCATCATGTCAAACCTAGTATGGGTTAGAACGCTGTCCGCGTGATAATCCACTAAGGCAAGCCTTGTCCAAAGTCTGACGGGATTTCTATAATCCCAATGGATACCATCACGTTATGTGCATTATTTGGAGAAAAAGTGCCAGTATGTTGATCATTAATGTGTGAATAGTCAAATCCGGAAGGGGAAAGGGATAACTCTATTTGTTTTGCAGAAAAAGAGGCACCGAGTCCTCAGGTTCAGCATGGTTCAAAACATCCCACCTTTGCTTCTTTATTGGTGGAAGAACCTCTCACCTAGTGACAAGAATCATGTAAGAAGGGTCCTCGAAAACTTACCCTCCTTGTTGGACATTTGGCCAAATAGTGCGTTGATTAAGGCTGCCACTATGTTTTGGGATGAGAAGAGAGCTGTCTTCCGCTTTGGTAATATAGAAATGACTCTTCTCTTAGACGAAATAGGAGGTCTCACTGGGCTCCCATTGGATAGTCCTAGTTTATTGGTACCAGAAAATTGCACTCCCCGAGGTTTCCTGTAAATGATGGGTTTCAAGAAAAATGATGTGTTACTCTGTTTGAAGAAATCATACATAACATTTGAGTTCCTTTATGAACGTATGGGCATAGCAATTCATATCGTCTTCACCATGATGAATTTGCCATTACTTCTTTGGGTTGGACATACCGCCAGGTTTTTGTATTCATTGTCTGTTTCTTGGGGATGCTGATATTTCCAATGAAAGGGGATAAGATCCACACTCGCTTGGCCATGGTCGCTAGAAATTTAATGGAGGGAATTGAGGGACAAACTTACACCATCATCCCTATGATCCTGGCTGAGATGTATCGGGCTCTAGATCAGTGCAAAAAGGGGTATGGGCATTTCGAGGGTTGTAATTTGTTGCTGCAGGTATGGTTATTAGAACATTTCCAGAGAGGTGAATATCATCAAGAGCTTCTGCGATGACCTATGAATGATCACATAGCTACCATCATCCGAAAAGAATGACATTTATTCCAAATAGGTTTGTGGAACCCGGAAGTGCTGTGAGCTAGGTGCGTTTCTTCAGCAACTTGACTGACGAAAAGGTACACTGGATGTTTGAGTGGTTCCATAGAAGTGATTTCATCATCAGGTCAAGAGAAACCACTCATCCAGTATTGATCGGGTTAAGAGGAATCTATCCTTATGCTCCTATAAGG
Source organism: Nicotiana knightiana (assembly GCA_005239525.1). Classification (NCBI taxonomy): domain Eukaryota; kingdom Viridiplantae; phylum Streptophyta; class Magnoliopsida; order Solanales; family Solanaceae; genus Nicotiana; species Nicotiana knightiana. The sequence goes on along the minus strand of ML377126.1, from coordinate 121,087 downwards.
GTAATGAGGCAAGCAAGGAGAGAGCATGTTATACCTCGGGTTTCCAACATGGTCCAGTACAAAGCAGACTTAAGGGGAATGCCATTACTTTCAAATTCGAGGCACAACATATGTGGAATCAAAAGGTCATTGTGGAGAAAGATACCATCGAGCCAGACAGGTATCATGCCGACCATGTGTACTTCTATCCATCATGGTTGGTAGATGATATAGCAGTAGATGTCAATCCAGGGATTAATCTAAAAAATAGGGTTATAGACAACACTGCCGAAGCACAAGTAAAATATAGGATGCTGTGCAAGAGGATTTTCGAGTCTGAAGCTAGACACTTGGAATAACACAAAGTGGATATGGAAGCAATCAAGGAATGGAAAGAAATTGCTACTAAATCAACATAGAGATTGGAATATTTGGAGCAAGGGTTAATGGAGCTTGAGGGGAAGATGAGAAACAGGCTATTAGATTGTCAGAATGCGGAAGGCAATGAAGGAGGGCATCTAGCAAGGGCTTATCTGCTATTGGACATGCGCGACCTGGGGAACTTGATTGATGGATCCAAGAAGGCCAAGCATGGAGAGGGTCCTTTTGGGACAAAATAGATTAGGAAATAATGTTTTACTGCTTTCTAGATACGATTAGATTTTGATTGTAATAAAGAAAATGCCATAGTAACTTTTTTCTCATTATTGTCGTTTTAGTAGAGATTTGGTTCATTTTCATATTAATGAAATGACGCAATTATGGGCATTATTTTTCTCCAAATCTATGTGTCGCTTCGGCCTACCTTGGGCACAACGAGGTCCCTCAAATTAGGACGCAAATTTATTACATAATTCTGCAATGCACGTTTAAATATCGCAAACATCCATCTAATACTCCTTACTGACTTGGTTACCTTTTATTTTTCTTTTCTTTTGTTTATTCCCATTCCCCAAGGTTGGTTCATGCATAATGGCATCATCGACATATCACACCATATCCATAGGTTCTCTACCTCCTCCTCCACCAAGTGATCCCAAGAACAAACGAAAAGCCAAAATGGACGATATGAGCGGTATCAGGGAAGACAATGCTACCCTTGTAGAGAATATTGAAACCTCGGATGGCCGGAGTACTCCGACATAGAATGATTTGGTCTTATGTCTGGAACTAAAAATACTGGAGCTATAAGGGGAGCTTGAGCAGGTCCGGAACTTGGAAAACCTTTCCCTCACCCTAAACGTTCCCGACATTAACCAACAAAACCCCGCACCTCCCCAAAATACACAAAACCAACACCCACAAAATCCTCCCGCACCTCATCAATATGCCACACCTCCTCAAAATCCTAATCCTCCACCAGTACCTACCCTTCCACATCATATCACCATCCAAATCAGAATCCACAAACCACTACCAATCACACTCCTCAAAACGCACCACAACCTACCCCTGATCCCCAAAACTCAACCAACGACCACCATTATGCCCACATTCTTGGAGTCCATCAAAGAAACCCACCTTACCCCACACCCCACAATAGACCATATACATACCTGAACCCACCGATAAGGACCTTCTCATCAAGAACATGGCGGAAGAACTCAAGAAACTTACTGGTAGAAATTCAAAGTGTTGAAGGGGGAAAAGGCATCGAGGGTTTAAATTATGAGGATTTGTGTATCCAGCCAGATGTAGAACTTCCAGAGGGTTACAAACCTCCTAAGTTCGAAATGTTCAACGGGAAAGAGATCCGAAGATGCACTTGAGAATGTACTGTGACAAGCTTGTAGGAGTTGGCAAGGATGAAAGAATCTACAGGAAGCTGTTCATGAGGAGTCTCACTGGAGACGCCCTATCTTGGTATAGTAGTCAAAACCTAAAGAAATGGATTAATTGGGTGAGCATGGCGTCAGATTTTATGGATCGGTTCAAGTTTAACACAGAAAATGCACCAGAGTTTTCTACATTTAGAATCTTAAGAAGAAGCTAATGGAAACCTTCCACGAGTATGCTACTCGGTGGAGGTCTGAAGCCACAAAGGTAAGGCCAGCGCTGGAAGAAGAACAGACGAATAAGTTCTTCGTCCGAGCTCAAGATCCATAGTACTACGAGAGACTAATGGTTATTGAAAACCATAAATTTTCTGACATCATCAAATTGGGGGAAAGAGTAGAAGACGGGATTAAAAGCGGAATGGTGACTAATTTCGAAGCGCTCCAAGCCACAAACAAAGCCTTACTGTCAGGATTATCTCCAAGAAGAAGGAAGTAGGGGTAGTGATGGTGGCCCAAGGTCCAAAATCTCTTCTCACATACCAAACACCCACACCCACATATCATCCTTCAATTCCCAGATACCAACAACCTCCTACCTACCATACTTATAACACCTAGCCAGCATACTACCACTCGCCACCAGCCCGCCAAAATTACCAAAAACCAAGACCGAATTTCGATCGCAGACCACCCAGACAATACACCCCAATTGCTGAACCCATAGACCAACTATACGAGAGACTGAACGCTGCCGATTATGTCACTCCCATTTCTGCTATTTCTATGGAAAACTCCTCCCAATGGATTAATCCAAATAAGACATATGCTTATCACTCAAGCATGAAGGGTCATACTATTGATGAATGTCGCACTTTGAAGGATAAGATTCGGACATTGATTGACACCAAAGTTATACAGGCAAATGAGGCTGCATCCAATGTCTGTAACAATCCTCTCCCGGATCACAAGGGTGAAGGGGTAAATGTGATAGAGACCGATGAAGAATGGGATCCGGAAGGGTCCATTGGACTCATTCGAGAAGGGGATAATCCTAAAAAATATCCAATCACTCTCACACTTATCGTGATACAAACTTAGGCACCGATTGAGGTTGAGGTAGCCGCACCAACTCCGTTTCGGGTTGAAGTAACAAATCCCTCGGCCGCACCAACCGCGTTTGAGGTTGAAGTGACAACACCCTTCACCGTGACGGTAGCACCTACACTGTCCTTTAAGTCTAATGTTATACCCTGAGACTATGTTGTGGAAGCAAGAAGGAAAAGAAAAGCAAAAATGGAGGAAACAGGTGCAGCGCAAGGCATGCCCAGAACTGGTAGGGTTTACACACCCGAGAATTTGGGAGGAACAAGCAAAGAAGTCGCTTCTAATCCGCCTATCATTGAGACTGGCCCAGACAATCTTTGGAGAAAGGTGCAGGCGAGGGAATATTCTGTGGTTGATTATCTGAACAAAACTCCTGCTCAAATGTCCATTCTATCACTGCTAAAGAACTCCGAGGCGCATAGGAATGCCTTGATGAAGGTGTTGAACGAAGCCTATGTACCTAATAAAATTACCAGTGGAGAGATGGCCAATATGGTAGGGAAAGTGTTGGAAAGCCACAATATTACTTTTCACGAAGACGAACTACCGCCAGAAGGACTGAACCACAACAGGGCTCTGCATATCACAGTGCAGTTTGAGGACAAATACATTGCCAGGGTCCTGATAGACGGGGGTTCAAGTCTCAACATCTGTCCGCTAACTACTTTGAAAATGTTGGGTAAGGGTCTGACTGAGATACGAGCAGAGAGTATGAACGTGAAAGCATTTGATGGGTCCTAAAGGGCCACAATTGGAGAGACCAACCTCAGCTTACAAATGGAGTTCCAAGTGTTAGATATATCCGCTACATACAATCTGTTGTTGGGACGACCTTGGATACATGTCACTGGGGATATAGCTTCTACTCTACATCAAGCCGTGAAGTTCGAATGGAACCATCAGGAAGTAATCATCCATGGGACGGAAGCAATCCCATTTACACCAATCAAACTGTTCCGGTTGTCGAGAATAAAAGGAAGCTGGGTGGAGAAACATACCATCTCATCGAGTGTGTCAATGCAATTGAGAAAGACAAATGGTGGAACAGTAAGATAGAAAGCATATTGGAATGGACAAGGTATGAACCTGGTAAGGGTCTCGGTAAGAATCTCCAGGGTATCACCAAACCATTACAGCCAAAGCGTCATGACACAACTTTTGGGCTTGGGTATGAATACACCTGGCACGAGTATAATAATTGGTCGTCACCATGGGGTGGTCCCTATTTCCCTCTAGAGCAACCAGTACCACATTTGAGCCAGTCATTTCATCAAGCTGACATGATGTGGGGGTCCAAAGAAGATGAAGTTCTAGCTGGCATAAGGAATCTGTTCCTGGATGATGAAGAAATGGACTGCAGTGCGGTAATTGAAGAGAGGAGGAGGAAGGCCTCACTATTCAGACAATGGAGAAAGGAGATGTTCTCAAGAACTGGACTGCTGCACCATCAAGGGCCCGTCGAGTTCCTGGCATTATTATTACTTACCTTGATGAACCTACGACTGTGACATATAATGGGACAACGCAACAAAAGGATAGTGATTCATAGGATCTGGAAGAAGATATAATACCCGAGAAAATCGTCAGAGAAGTGAAAAATTTTGAAAATAAGCCTAAGTCCAATTTGGATGAGACTGAAATAGTTAATTTGGGAGACTCCGAAACAGTCAAGGAAAATCGTGTAAGCATTCACCTATCGTCGTCAGAGAAAGAAGAATACATTCGGTTTTTGAAAGAGTACGAGGATATTTTTGCATGGCCCTATGATGTATGACCGGTTTGAGCACATCTATAGTGGCTCATAAGCTACTGACCAACACTATGTGTCCGCCTATAAAGCAGAAGCTCAGAAAGTTCAAGCCAGATATAAGTCCAAAAATAAAAGAGGAAGTCACCAAGCAGATGAAAGCTAAGGTTTTCAGAGTGGTTGAATATCCAACCTGGTTGGCTAACATCGTGACAGTTCCGAAGAAGGATGAGAAAGTCAGAGTATGTGCCGACTATCAGGATTTAAACAGAGCAAGTCCCAAATATGATTTTCCATTGCCCAATATACACATATAGATCGACAACTCTGCCAAGCATGAACTCCAGTCTTTTGTGCATTGCTTCGCGGGATATCATCAGATCCGGATGGATGAAGAGGATGCCGAAAAGATGCCGTTTGGCCTGAAGAATGCTGGAGCCACTTATATGAGGGCCATGGTGACCAGTTTCCACAACATGTTACACAAGGAGGTAAAAGTGTACGTGGGCGACATTATCATAAAATCTAAGAAGGGTACGTATCACATAGCAGACTTGAGGAAATTTTTTGATCCACTTCGAAGGTATAATTTGAAACTAAACCCCGCAAAATGTTCCTTTGGAGTCCCTACTGGAAAGTTGTTAGGGTTCATCGTCAGCTGTCGAGGAATTGAGTTAGACCTGTCAACGGTCAAGGATATCCAAGACTTGCCACCTCCAAAGAAAAAAAAAGATGTGAAGAGTTTCTTAGGGCGTCTCAATTACATCAGCCGTTTCATAGCACAATAAATTGTGATCTGTGAACCAATTTTCAAAATGTTGAAGAAGGATGCTGCGACATGTTGGACTGAAGAATGTCAGAAAGCCTTTGACAAAATCAATGAATATTTGTCCACACCACTAGTCCTGGTCCTGCCGGAACCTGGGAGACCTCTGCTACTATATTTATCTGTGTTGGATGGGGCTTTCGGTTGTGTCTTGGGACAACATGATGAGATAAGAAGGAAGGACATGCCATATATCTATCTGAGTAAGAAGTTCACACCCTACGAAGCATGGTATTCTTTGCTGGAACGCACCTGTTGTGATCTAACATGGATAGCTCAAAAATTGAGGCACTACTTCTGTGCCTACACCACGTATCTCATATCAAGGATGGACCTCTAAAATATATTTTCAAAAAACCTATGCCTAGGGGGAAGCTGGCAAAATGGCAGATACTATTGAGTGAGTTCGACATCGTCTATGTAACTTAGAAAGCGGTCAAGGGACAGGCACTGGCAGATCATCTGGCAGAAAATCCTGTAAGGGGAGAATACGAACCTCTAAAAACGTACTTTCTTGATGAAGAAGTATCATTTGTAGGAGAAGATATTATCGAAACGTATGATGGTTGGAGAATGTTCTTCGATGGGGCTACAAATTTCAAAGGAGTGGATATTGGAGAAGTTTTGGTATGAGAGACGGGTCAACACTATCCGGTATCTACAAAACTCAGATTTCCATATACCTACAATATGACAGATATGAGGCTTTCATCCTGGGACTCAAGTTGGCCATTGACATGAACATTCAGGAATTGCTGGTAATTGGTGATTCAGACCTTTTGGTACACCAGGTTCTAGGAGAATGGGCTACAAAGAATACCGAAATGTTGCCGTATTTGTACTGTGTGCAAAAATTGATGAAGAGATTCACAAAGATAGAGTTCAAACATGTTTCGAGAATCCAGAACGAGTCCACAGATGCGTTGGCCACTCTATCTTCCATGATACAACAGCCAGACAAGAATTTCATCGATCCTATTCCAGTAGGGATTCATAATCAACCAGCTTATTGTGCTCATGTTCAAGAAGAAACTTATGGGAACCCATGGTTCCATGACATCAAAGAATACTTGGCAAATGGAGAATACCCAGAGCACGCAAATCATAATCAGAAATGCACACTCTGAAGATTATCCAATCATTTCTTCCAAAGTGGAGGAATTCTGTACAGGAGGACTCCAAATCTGGGGTTATTACGGTGTGTCGACGCCAAGGAAGCATCCAAATTGCTCGAAGAGATACATGTCGTAACTTGCGGACCACACATGAATGGTTTTATTTTAGCTAAGAAGATATTAAGAGCAGGATATTTTTGGATGACTATGTAAAGTGACTGCATTAAGTATGTCCAAAAGTGCCATCAATGCCAGGTACGTGCGGATATGATATGAGTGCCACCCAATGAACTCAATGCAACAAGCGCACCTTGGCCTTTCTCCGCTTGGGGTATGGATGTCATTGGTCCAATTGAACCCGCCGCTTCAAATCGGCACATGTTCATTCTAGTGGCCATAGACTATTTTAGAAAATGGTTGAAGCGGCATCTTACAAGGTTGTAACCAAGAAGGTCGTCGCAAATCGTATTGTTTGCCGATTCGGGGTGCCGAAATCAATCATCACCGACAACACTGCCAACCTTCACAGTGATTTAATGAGATCTATGTGTGAAACCTTCAAGATAAAGCACAAGAATTCCACAGCATACATGCCGCAAATGAATGGAGTTGTGGAAGCCGCCAACATGAACATCAAGAAGATATTAAGGAAGATGGTAGATAATCACAAAAAAGGTCACGAGAAATTACCATTTGCTTTATTGGGATATCGTACCACAGTTCGCACTTCAACTGGAGAAACTCCTTATTTACTTGTCTATGGAACTGAAACCACCATTCCTACCAAAGTAGAAATCCCTTCTTTAAGAATTATACAAGAGGCTGAACTTAGTGACACAGATTGGATACGAAGTCGCTATGACAACTGGATCTCATTGACGGGAAAAGAATGAATGCGGAATGTCACGGACAAATTTACCATAACATAATGTCCAGAGCTTTCAACAAAAGGGTCAGGCCTAGACAATTCACACCGGGGCAGCTGGTGCTAAAACAGATCTTCCTCCATCAAGATGGAGCCAAAGGGAAATTTTCACCCAATTGGAAAGGGCCCTACATGGTTCACAGAATACTAACAGGAGGAGAGCTAATACTTGCAGAAATGGACGGAGATGTTTGGCCAAAACCTATCAACTCAGATGCAGTCAAAAGATACTATGCTTAGATTGTTTACATTTCTTTATCTGATGTAACTGAACTACGCTTGACCTGATTCCCGTTTAAGATGGGATACGTAGGCAGCCCTGTGGGTTCGGTCACATCTCAATAAAATCTTCATCTTGCAATGGTCAGAAATTGGGACTCCCAAAATTCTGAAGCAAATCCAGCCAACTTCTGCATATGTAGAACAACCAAAGAACTGCTTTCAAATTGGGGAAGAATTTTGAGGAGGACCCTCAAAATTCTAAAGCAAGGAGGTCGCAATGTCTCTAAAATATGTCACAGTCATTGGTTTATCTAGCTTACTTGATATTTCATACTACTATATTTTAAATAACTACATTCATCAAAATGCACACATATTTTCTCGAAAACCTTATTTTCATAAACCCCAGATGCTACCCAGGGTAACTCAAAACAGGATCTCAAGACAGGAGCACAGGCAAAGCAGAAGACAAAAGCGCGAACCAACCTTTCCCCCATAAAACTCACAATTTTTCTTTGGATGCAGGCATAATAAGACAATGATATATGCAAATACATCAGGTCACTACCTTCAAGATAGCAAATTATCTATCACAAGTACCTCCAGATAAGAAATACTCTACTATCACTCATCGTTTTCTTTGCATGAGGCTAAGCATTGCCTTCCTAATTTCATAAGGCTAAGCTTTGCCTTTCTTTGCATGAGACTAACCATCGTCTCCTCTTTTTTCATGAGGCTATGCATTACCTCCCTAATTTCATAAGGCTAAGCTCTGTCTTCCTTTTCATGACTAAGCATTGTCTCCTATTTGCATGAGGCTAAGCCCTGCCTCCCCAATTGCATAAGGCTAAGCATTGCCTCTCTTCGCATGAGACTAAGCAATGTATTCTATTTTGCATGAGGCTAAGTCCTGCCTCCTCAACTGCATAAGGCTAAGCACTGCCTTTCTTTGCATAAGACTAAGCACTGTCTCCTCTCCTTGCATGAGGCTAAGCATTGCCTCCCTAATTGCATAAGGTTAAGCTCTGCCTTTCCTTGCATCGAGACTAAGCACTGTCTCCTCTTCTTGCATGAGGCTAAGCACTGCCTCCCTAATTGCATAAGGCTAAGCTCTGCCTTTCCTTGTATTGAGACTAAGCACTGTCTCCTCTTCTTGCATGAGTCTAAGCATTGCCTCCCTAATTTAATAAGGCTAAGCTCTGCCTTTCCTTGCACTGAGACTAAGCACTTTCTTCTCTTCTTGCATGAGGCTAAGCACTGCCTTTGCTTGCATCGAGACTAAGCATCCTCTCCTCTTCTTGCATGAGGCTAAGAACTGCCTCCTCAATTGCCCAAGGCTAAGCATTGTATTGTCCTTGCATAAGACCAAACTCTATCTCCATTATGCCATTTTAAACCTAGCACTATCCGTTATTCGCCTGGGGCTAAGCACTGCCCTAATCTTACACAAGACTAAGCTTTGTCTTATTTTATTTCGCACACGACCAAGCATCATATCTTCATCTCATGGGATGAAACATCGCCATTTTTTCCAAAGGCGTCATAGTCCGAAGGCATCATCCTCATAGCTGGAAGACACCATACTATGGCCGGAGGATCTCTCAATATCGCACATCATTATTCGAAGGTGTCATGGTTTAGAGGCACCATTTTCATGGTCCAAGTATTTTATTTCATGGCCTGCGAATCCTTTATCACATGGCTCATGGCCCAGGGCGTCATGGTCTAAAGACATCATCCTCACCGTCCAAAGACAGTTCATGGTCCAACGGGAATTTGCATCATGTTTAAATTCTCGCAATAATCCATATATACTTGCATGCATCGTGTTTTTAGTTTTGCGGGTAATCCAGAAAGTAACCGTTCTCCTAACGGGAGCAATTTTCGCTCTGATTTCCGATCAATGTTCACATCCTGGAATTATTTCAAACGCAACCAACCGCCATCAGTTACTCACTTTTACTTGATAACTATTCAGATATTGGTTTTGAGATACATCCATAACGTTTCGGATTCACATTCATGATTTCGCGCAAATTCATCTGATACTGTCCTACCCAAAAGAACCCTTTCCGAAACATACGACACTTCCTATAACAACTACATCGGTTCAGTTCACCGATGGATCCAGAACTACACACGGCCTGATTCCCGTAATACCAGGGATATGTAGGCAACTCAAGAACCAGGGATCGACCTCCATTTTTTTAAATCACCTCATTCGGTCAAACTCGGTCATCATTTTCTTTACCCGACAACTCTTTCATCATTCCGGGGCAAAGAAGGGCAACTGTTGATACCCAATTTTGCCCTCATGTTTTTCAAACACACACACACACACACACACACACACACACACATATATATATATATATATATATATATATATATATATATATATATATAGCACATTTGCATCATTATTTAGTTTACAAACCTATACAAGCATTTTTTTATAATTTTTCATAATTTTTAGAGTTTTAAATTAATTTTCTTATATTTAAAAAATATATAAATATCTAGTAATTATCCTTCAAATTATTTTGCGATGACTTAGTTACCTAAATAATTATTTTGCACTTATAATATGTGTTTCAAATATTTATTCCATTCCATATAATCACATTAGTATTTTTTAAAGCTATTTACCTAATTTTGTAATAATGGCCTATATTCATACATAAAGGCTCTTTATTCTATGTTTAAATAGAAAATTTATATTTTTATAATACAAAATTATTATTTTAAGCATTTCTGTGCATAAATAATATTTTCATTCATTTATTAAGCATTTTTTATAAATTATTTTGATAAATTTTGGGGTATTTAATTAATAGCCCAATGTTTTACCTATTTTTCGGACCCAATCTACCCAGACCTTAGCCCAATTACCCTAAGCCCAAACCAAAATACCCCAAACCCAACACCAACAACCCACTACCCATACCCGTTTAATTAACCCACCCCAGTTCTTTTAAAATTCTGGCCGTTGATCTCTAAGATCAACGGTCCACAATCAACAGACCCCTTTTAATTACCTAACCCCTAACTCTAATCCCCATTTCCCTTTGCCCGTCGTCTTTAAACCCCCCCCCCCTCTCACCTCTCTTTTTCTCTGATTAAACCCTAGCCGCTGGAACCCTTAATCCTCTCCGATTCCGACTCAAACATGGAATCAATCCATGATCTACTTACCTATTTCATGATGCTTTATCATTACACGCACGTTTATGGTATCACTTAGTTCTTCCCCTGTTTTTGGCAAGAACTACTTCTCAAGAACGGGCTGATTTACTTCGATTCTATGAATATCTGGACGATCTTTCATCTCTATACATGTTATATTGAACGAATCTTGGATTTTGGTTCGATTCAAGTCGCCAGTACCAACTAGGGTTTGAGATTTTTCCTTATTCTTTACTTATATTTCATTTATACTCTTCCCTTTCTTGTATTAGACTGATATTTTCCTTTTTCATTAACCTACGGCATTTCCCTATTTTCTATTTGATTTGCCTTAAAACTGGGGCTAATTGATTTTCGTATGCTATATTTTCCTTATTCTCCGTTCAACCTACTGTATTCCCTTATTTTAAGTGTTTTTGATTCTCGCATGTTATTTTTCCTTATTCTCTTTTTAATTTGTTGAACTTCCTATTCTATGTATTATTTTCCCTAAAATTTATTCTAATTGATTCTGGTATATTTTCCTTATTCTCTATTTAATTTTACCTTGTTTCCCTATTTTATGTGTTGAATTTACTACTATATAAACCCCTTCTCTAAAAACCCCTCGGAGAGACTTTTGAATCTCCTAATCCATGCTATTGTTTTCACTACTCCCCTTTCTCACTCACTCACTCACTATTGCACTCGAGCACTCCCTAAAATTATTAAATTCAAGGCAGGCTGAAAGCCAAGGCTAATAAAACAACCTCCTCCGTTGCAAGCACTGCTCAGAGCCCATTCTCGAGGCTCTTGTGAACTCTGAAGCATCGGGGACCTGGGGTTTTTGCTATTACACTCTTCACTCTTTTGATTCTGCTACTAGTTAGTGTTTTAAACCCTTGAAATATATTTCTTTCTTTCTTTCTTCATATGTATTTGAACTTGCCTGAGCATGATTCGACTACGATAATGTTCAACACTTTGATATCATTATGTGTTAATTAAACGCATATGGATAGTCTACTGTTGTGTTATTCTAACACTATGATTAGGAACTATGTGACTTCTTGTCTTCTGAAATAGATCCTATACCATTTAGCACCTTAGCATGTTTAGTTCTGAATTTCAATAAAAGTCCATTTTTGATAGGAGCCTGACTACTATGATTACTACTATGATTGTATGCTATTAAGTTATAAAATTTCTGCATATGGTGTTTGGATACTACGACAACTCCATGGGAACCCCCCCTCCCCCCCACTTGAATGAAGCTTTCAGTGTTAAACCTTGTGTACTTGACTTGCCCTTTGTGTATTAGCCCTAACTCTAGGGAATGCTTCCCTAAAGTCTATTTTTAAACATGTTTCATGCTATCCTGATTTTTCTAAAGACAAGTACTCTATTTTTCTATTAACTGTGATTTTTCTTCTATGCAAATATGTTTTCTAGTATGCTTTGGTTCATTTGCTACCCTATCCTTTCTGTGATCATCACAATGTGTGTGTCCCTCCATCATGTCTAAGTACTGATTAATATGGCATTAGGTTAGACTTAACTTAATTTAGAACTTTAGGTTTCAACTAGTTCCACTTCATACATCTATGCATGACAACCTATGTATGCCTGCAAATCTGTTCCCCTCTCCTAATTCTGATGAGGTTGTCTATGTGGTACTTTGCTATGTGAATCTTGCTGAACCTACCAGCCAGCTGTGTTGTATGCTCAATTTGGTGATTTTTGTCCATTCTACTTACTTGTTACTCTGATATTCTAAATCCCATCTTAGCCGGCTGAAAGCCAAGGCTATTTTAGGTTCTATTGTTGGCCTCCCAAGTGCGAGCACTGCTGGGGGTCCAATTGAGGCCCTTGTGAACTCTGACACACTAGGGTTTGGTCCTAGTCATTCCCTCAACCTCCAAAACTGTCCCTAATACTCTACCCCCCTGTCATGTACTATGTATCTATATTAGTTGTTCCAAGTGGTGCAACACTTGGTGCTGTGGCTTATTGAAAGGGGTCTGGACTCCCCTACGGACCTGTGATCGTGTGGTTCTTTATTGAAGGCCTAAGTATGCTATGTCAGAAGTAATGAAGGCCCACTAAGGCTGTGTATCTAGTTATTTTATTTGGGCCTGCTATGGGTCTGTTCACTGTTATGTAATATCGTTACTTTACTCATTAATTGGCTTTTAATAATCTTTGTATAAACGGTTGGGGTTGTTAATAAAAAAGGGATGTGTTAGATTTTAATATTAATATATGATTGATAGATAATATGACTATAGGATTGAATGATGCACTTGCTTTATGTCATTCATTCTCTATACGCACTGTAGAAATCATGCTCTTAGGAAAAGCACACACTTGCACTACTTGTCTATTAGCAAAGCATGTGCTCAAATGCTCCCATATCTTTGTTGCCACATGTTGTTAGAAAACCTGCCCATAGGAAATAAATATCATTGAACTTTTCTTTAATTTGCATTGCTGTAGCATATCCACTAGAGGTCATGCCTATAGGACTCTAATCATTTTATTTATTACTACATCGCATTGGTCACCTAGAAAACCTGCCTATAAGGTTTAACAATAAAATCAGGTTCCCAAGTGCTAATCGTTAGAAATCCTGTCTCTAGGATACCATGTTCGCCTTAATAACTGTTAATGACCCCCTTTTCAATACTGATCACCGTTCACTTAGGAATAAATCACCTAGGCGCAAGATCTATAGGACTAATAACTGGGAATCTCCCATCTCAATAATCAATGTGCAACAACCTATAGAATCCTGTCTATGAATAACGCTGGTTCATAAAAAAATGCTCGCGTGCCTTGATTCCTTACCATATAGAAATCATGTCTATAGGGATTTAATGTTTTTAATTTTGAACTTGCCTAACATGAAAACCTGCTTCGTGTGCATTTGATGTCTAAGTGTGGAGGCTAACTTGAGACTTTAATTGCCTATATGTGAAGTCCAACGTGGTTTTGTATGTCGCTTATTTTTAACATTTCTTAGCAGCCTAAGTGAGGTCTAGAACCACCCAAAATAGAGGTCCAATTCTCCTGGACCATAGGTGTGGGACGGGTAGTGCACACATAAGGTACGACTTATAATTGAAATAGTACGCTTTAGGTAACAGCTTAAAGATAGTAATCGGGTAGCAGGAGATAATAGTCTGTGCTCGCTGAATAATATGAGTAACACCCCATCTCGAAGGAGTTACGAGGTATTATTTATGTTGCACGGGGTGAACCTTTAGGCTAAAAAACTTAGGACCCCTATCTTATTTCCCTTTTTATTTTGAATCAAGTGTTTGTACTCATTTATTCAAAGTCCTTTATAATTCTCAAACTTCTTGCTCGTTATATGTTTGTTTATCTGACTAATTCATATAATTCAAGTTCGGTCGGGACCCACAATTATGGACCTCAAAGAGTGCCTAACACCTTCTATTCGAGGTAATTTCGATCCCTTACCCTATCTTTGGTGATGTAAACTAGTTGAACCTGAGTCATTTGCAAATAGGTGCCCTAACGCACCTTAAAACCGTTAGGTGGCGACTCTCCTCTTTTAATACCTCCTTAAAAGAGTTGTCACATGTCGAAATCCGATTTCGCGAGAAAAAGGGGAGCGACAACATGCAAGACTTGGCGGTCGCCGTAATTGATTTTATTTGGAAGCATTCGAGTATTATGGCATGTTATGTGTAGATAGATCCCGGAAGAGTTATGGTGGTTTAGACCACTACTTAAGGTTGGTATTTTCTGCGGTTATGGGAATTCAGTCGCGTGTTGTTATAGTTCTCCTGAAATGAGTTAAGTGAATGATTTTTATATGATGAAATGTGTACCCTATTAGTGGTTCAGGAGTCATGATGAAATTTTTGTACTCTTGCGTATTGGCATGATTAGGTGCAGTGGGTAGCATGGGAATTAAAAGTTGAGGATCAAGGTTGCGGTTCAGTATTGACAAGAATGTCACAAGCTCGGATGAGCGAGAAAGGATTCAAATGGTTAGAGTAAGCTGGTATTGTCTTTAGAGTCACCTGAGATCAGTGTCATGTGTAAGAGGCCTTGTGTACGGATTTGCGGGTCCTTGATTTGCTTTACAACATTAGTGTGGCTAGTGGTATGGATGTGCAAACTTGTTACCTGGTGCGGAAGGTCATGGGATCGTATCCCACGGGAAGATTGTATAAGTGTGACATGTAGTCACTTGATTGATTGAAGATTGAAACCAAGTATGAATATTGTGGTACTACCGCTAATGTGAGAGTTTAGGCCTAGAAGGCGTTCTATTCATTTGGTTGTGAACTAGGATTGTTTGCTCCAGATTTGATGGTTGTTCTTGTGTGTCATGGGAAAAAGGGTTACCGTAGATCCTTGAAAGGTTATTAGCCCAGTGCGATATGCTCAAAATCGGCTTAAGGTCTGTGGATTGATCTAAATGTGAATGTGGGCTCTATATCAGGCTGGATGTGTTCATTTCAGCATAGCGTTGTTAATGGAGGAGTCTTCGGGCCTTGGGTGATACTTCTGTCCTCAACTATTTCATGTAATACTCTATTGTGCCGTGTGGGTTGTGAGGTGGTTTGATTATTCACACTCATATCGAGATCCCGTGTAGTTTGTGGTGCTATATGAGCTGGATGGCTCTCGAGATGCATGTAACGACCCGGCCAGTCATTTTGATCTCTAGCACGTCGTTCAGCTATTTGAAGTCGTGAGCAGCTCCATTTCAGGTATTATGACTTATAGGTGTGGTCGGAATTGAATTTCGGGAAGTTTAGAGTTGATTTGGAAAGAAAATTCTCATTTCAGAAGCCTTAAGTTGGAAGAATCAACTAAAATTGGAATTTTGAGTAAACGACCTCCGAATCAGGATTTGAGGGTTCCTGCAGGTTCGTATGATGATTTCGGACTTGGACGTATGTCCGAATCGGGATTTGGATAATCCGGGAGCATTTCGATGCATATTGTGAAAGTCAGCATTTTTGAAGAAATTTCCTAAGTTTGGCCTGAAGCGCATTTCAGTGATGTTGATGTCCGTTTGGGATTCCGAGTCTGGGAATAGCTTCGTATGGTGATTCTGGAGTTGGGAGCTCGATCGAAAGTGAATTTGGATGCCCGTAGGTCATTTTGGAGTCATTTGGCTAAAGATAGAAATTTGAAGGTTTTTGAGAAATCCGACCAAAAGTGGAAATTTTGATATCGGGGTCAGAATGCGATTCTTGAAGTTGGATCAGGTCCGTAATGTCGAATATGACTTGTGTGCAAAATTTGAGGTCAATCGGACACGATTTGATAGGTTTCGACATCGAATGTGGAAGTTTGAAAGTACTAAGTTCATTAAGCTTGAACCAGGCTGCGATTCGTGATTTCAGCATTGTTTGATGTGATTTCGAGGCTCGACTAAGTTCGAATGAGGTATTGGGTCTGGTTGGTAGTTTTGGTTGAGGTCTCGGGGGCCTCGGGCATGTTTCGGATGCTCAACGGGTCGATTTTTACCTTGAGAGGGTTGCTGGTTTTCTGGTGTGAGTGCAATAGGTATTTACACTATGCGATCGTGTGAGTGGGTGTGCGATCGCATAGAAGGATTTGGAGGCTGCTTGGATTTGGCATGCACGATCACGGGTAGTTGTTTGCGATCGCATAGAAGGATATGTGAAGGCTGCTGGATTTTCCTATGCGATCGTAGGGTTTGGTGTGCGAATGCATAGAGGAAAAGGGAGTTGGGGGCCTGGGGGCCCTTTGGCCTATGCGAACACGGGTAGGGGACCGCGATCGCATAGTGTTGGCTCGAGGAAGCTCTGCGAACACGCTCGTGGGTATGCGAACGCAAAGAGTAATTAGGGCCTGGGCAGATTAGTTTATAGGCGAAATTTGTGGCCATTTCTTCATTTCTTCCTTGCTTTGGTCGATTTTGGGGGAGCTTCAAGAGATGATTTCTTCATGAAATGTCTAGGTAAGTAAATTCCTCCCATTTTAAAGTTAAATACAAGATTATATGCATGAATTAGACATGGAAATTGGTAGGAAATTGGGAAAATCTTAAAGGAACTTAGAAAATGGTAATTTGGATTTTTAGCCACGAATTTGAGCATGGAATTTAGAGTAAATTGTATATTTGAACTAGTAAAGCTATGGGTAGAATGTATCTTCGAGAAATTTTGTATTCCAGGCACGTGGGCCCGAGGGCATTTTGGTTATTTCACTAATCGGAGTTAGGGCATTATATAATTTGGAATTTGTTGCAACTATTAGAGTATATTTTCATTGGTTTGTCGTTGTTTGGATAGTTTTGGAGCGTTGTGCAACGATATGAGTCTTCGGAAGTGCATGGATGTTGGTTATGGAATTTCGGAGTGAGGTAAGTCTCCTTTCTAACCTTGTGAGGGGGATTATCCCCCTAGGTGAACTAATTAAGTATGTGTGACTATCTGCGGGGGCTATGTACGCACGAGGTGACGGGAGTCCGTGCGTAGCTACTATTATGCCATGTCCGGGTAGCCTAGGATCCACTAGCTCTGTTGTACCTGTGACCTTGTCGGTTATATTAGACTGCTACTATAATTGAAATTGTAATTGAATGACTAAAGAAGATTATAGTTTATTTTCTTAAGAATCTAAAAAGAGAATTGATTTCCTTCGCAGGCAATTGTGTTTCCTGATAGGTTATGTTATTAAACATTATAAAAACTTGGCAAGTAAATTTCGAAAAAGGGGTTCAAATACTATTTTGTGGTTTTCAAAAGAGAAATCTGTCATTTACTTGAGTATTTATTTTCCCGACGTAGTCGGGGTGGACTGTCGATTGTGCATGACTGCATGTGACCGCTTCGCAATTTACATTCCGCGAGCGGAGTGTTATTTACCCCCACTCTCACGGGAGTGGGTCGTACGCCACTGCGAGATTGAAAGAAATATTATGATCCGGGATGTTCCTCTCGGCAGTGCACAGAGATGATTATTATGATGGCTTAGGCCGGTTGTCTTTATCACGTATGCGCATGCTAAATGTTTTTCATGATTTTTGAAGTGATAAGATATTTGGGGGAAAATAAAGAAGAAATTGTGGATTTATGATATTCGGGGGAAAATAAAGAGGAAATTGTTTATTTAAGATATTTTGAAAAATAATGAGAAAGTGGTAACTGTTTGTTTATTTCCAGTATTTACTTGGATTCAGTGCCTTATGTATATGCTGCTTTACTACCTTTACATGCCTATCGTGTTCATCTTATACTGTTAATTAATTTGCTGGCCCCTAGTGAGTGTCTAATGCGACCTCTTGTCACTACCTCTCTGAGGTTAGGCGGGCGACTTACTGAGTACACGTTATTTTTGTACTCATGCTACACTTGATGTGCATTTTTATTGCACAGGTACTTTCATAGCAATGTGGAGGATTCGGACATATAGGCGAGCTGCATCATCCGGAGGCGATCTGCAGCTGACAGAGTCTCCCTCGTTCTGTATTTGTTTTCATTTTATATTTCCTAGTCCAATTTATATTTCGGACAGGCTTGTGATGATTGTATAAATTCTTAGAAATTGCTCATGTACTTGTGACACCGGGTTCTGGGATGAGTTGGGATATATATGCTAAAGGGTAATATTTAAACCATTGTTTTACTTAACATAATTTTATTTAGTTAATATGAAATAAAGTGAAAGGAAATATTTGTTTTTCATAAATGTTAAAATCGGAAACTATTTCGATTAATTAATGATTGGCTTGCCTGACGATGATGTCTAGGGCCATCACGACCTTATGGATTTTGGGTCGTGATAATGCAGGTCATTATTGCACCTTAGTTGTGCTTGAGTTTCATAGCTTATGGCGCTATCCGTCTCCCCGGGATTTGCATTATGCACTTCGCGTGCTTGTGGTTGATATTCGAGTATTTCGCAGGTATGAGCATTTTAGCTCGGTAAGTATTTCCTCCTAGATTATTATGTGTGGTTCAGGTGGCATTCCACCATGGGTATGTTGTTTGGATTGGGTGGCACGCCGCCACATGTAACATGGTTGGATCGGGTTGCACGCCG
This sequence comes from Nicotiana knightiana, assembly GCA_005239525.1. Taxonomy (NCBI): domain Eukaryota; kingdom Viridiplantae; phylum Streptophyta; class Magnoliopsida; order Solanales; family Solanaceae; genus Nicotiana; species Nicotiana knightiana. The sequence continues at coordinate 102,168 of ML377126.1, read as the reverse complement.
CAATGGTATCATGTGTGGATCGGATTGCATGGCACAACAATGTGATGTTGAGTACAGTTTCCCATATCTATTCTTGTGTGTTTTGCTTCTCATTTTCTAAGGAAGGTTCATAACATCTTTTTAGTTGTTAAAATTAGTTACATGGGTTGAGAAATTCTTTCCAGAGTTCGTTTCCTTATGTATCACATTCGAGTTTGGAGCTGGTTGGCACATTGTGGCATCATATGAGATTTTGGGCAGTGTCTGAGGTGGCTTATTGCCTGAGCAGCTTGTACTAGGTGAAACGAGATTATTGGACCTGGGATCAGTGCGATTAGATTTATATGAGGCACATTAAAGAGTAAATATCGATATTCATTCCAGAATGAGGTAATGGTTCTCGTCGGGAGGAGAGACTCCATGAATTGTGATTCGGCAGGTGGTTATGAGTTTCTACATATCTCTTATGTCGTGGCAGCATTGCGGGAGTTGAAACGGGATTTATATGCTTCATGAGGTGTGTTGTGGGCATCAAATTCGTGGGATTTCGACTATTGTTGTCAGAGGATGTTATTATGGTCATGTGAATAACGCGGTGCATGGTGTGAATTTATTAAGAGTATACAATCATGTATTGGTACCTTTTGTAATAATTGATACGGTGTTCGTATATTGGGAATAGACCTGGTAGAGAATTTCAGATGTTGGAATTCGGCTCCAAGGCTAACTTGACTGAATAAAGGGGAGGATCTTCAAATTTGATCGAGCTAATGTGGTCAACTGGGTTGTAGTAGCACGGGTAGGTGCACGAGGTGTTAAACACTGGCCGGTCATTTTGAGCTCTAGTGCGTAGTTCGGCAGTTTGAGGCCATGATCAGCTTCACTTCAAGTATTATGACTTGTACGTGTGATCAGAATTAAAATTCAGGAAATTCGAAGTGGATTTGGAAAGAGAATTCTCATTTCAGAAGCTTTAAGTTGGAAGAATCTGACTAAGGGTTGATTTTGAGTAAACGACCTTAGAATCGGGATTTGAAGGTTTCAACAGGTTCGTATGATGATTTTGGACATGGGCATATGTACGAATCGGGTTTTGGATGGCCCGGGAGCGTTTCGGCGCCTATTGTGGAAGGTTGGCATTTTGAAAAAATTTCATAAATTTGGGTTGAAGTGCATTTCAATGTTATCAATGTCCGTTTGGGATTTTGAGTCTCGGAATAGATTCGTATGGTGATTCTGGTATTAGGAGCGCATCCGGAAGTGGATTTGGAGGTTCGTAGGCCATTTTGGGGTCATTTGGCGAAAGTTAGAAATTTGAAGGGTTTTGAGAAGTTTGAGCGGAAGTGGACTTTTTGATATCAAGGTCGGATTCTAATTCCGGAAGTTGGAGTAGGTCTGTAATATCGAATGTGACTTGTGCGCAAAATTTGAGGTCAATCGGACGTGATTTGATAGGTTTCGGCATAAAATGTAGAAGTTTAAAGTTCTAAAGTTCATCAAGCTTGAATTGGGGTGCGATTCATGATTTCGACGTTGTTTGATGTGATTTGAGGCCTCAAGCGAGTTCATATCATGTTTTGTGACATGTTGGTAAAATTGGTTAAGGTCTCGAGGGCCTCGGGTGGATTTCGGAAGGTTAACGGAATGGATTTCGACAAAGGGAGCTGCTGGAATTTTCTGTGACAGAAGATGTTCGCCAGAAATTTCTGATGCGTGGAGCCAACTTTGGAAGCTTTTATCTCGCAATCTATAAGGAATATGAATATTATCAAAATATATAATTTGTAAACCTTTGATTCTAGTTTCCATAAAGTTAAACCATTCATCATTTGGACATTTGTACAGAAAGTTATGTTTGATTGAATGAAGGCTAGTAAAACAGTTTTTGGCTTGAAAATTTTGAGACAAGTCGCATCTCACATATGCGACTTACCTGGACAGAATATATATCTCTGGAGTCCTACATTTTTGTTCATTTTTAGAGTATTAGACCTCGATTTTGGGCGATTTTAGAGGCATTTTTTCACGAGTTTGAGTTGGGTAAGTATTCTTTATCCGAAATTGATTATATTTCATGATTCCGTACTCATTTACATCATGAATCCATGAATTTATGGAAGAAAAATCAATTTTTTTTATCAAATCTTTCAAACCATCCTTCTCCTTTACAAATAGAACCGGCGCACCCCAATGTGACACACTAGGCCGAATAAACCCCTTATCCAGGAGTTCTTGAAGCTGCTCTTTCAATTCCTTCAACTCTGCTGATGCCATACGATACGGTGGAATAGAAATCGACTGACTGCCTGGCACCAAATCAACACAAAAATCAATATCCCTATCAGGCGGCAAGCCCGACAGGTCTACAGGAAACACGTCCGGAAAATTGTGGACCACTGGAACAAAATCAATAGTGGGAGTCTTTATAATGACATCCCTCACAAAAGCCAAATAAGATAGGCAACCTTTCTCAACCATACGATGAGCCTTCAAGTATGAAATCACCCTACTAGGCACATAATTTGTGGAACCACTCCACTCAACCCTCGGGAATCCCGGCATCGCTAAGGTCACGGTCTTAGCGTGACAATCTAGAACAACATGACATAGAGATAACCAATCCATGCCCAATATCACATCGAAATCAACCATACTGAGCAATAAAATAAATCCACTCAGGTCTCAAGATCCCCAATAGACACTACACGTAATCGATACACACGGTCCACAACAATAGTATTGCCCACATGAGTAGACACATGAACAGATGTAACTAAAGACTCACGGGGCATATCCAGAAAATGAGAAAAATATGATGAAACATATGAATATGTGGAACCGGGATCAAATAAGACTGAGGCATCTCGGTGACAGGCTGAAACAATACCTGTAATCACGACATCTGAATCCATAGCATCTAGTCTGGCTGGAAGTGCATAAAAACGGGCTTGACCACCACCTGATCGACCTACCCCTCTAGGGCGGCCTCTACCTGCCTGACCCCACCCCTAGCTGGGTGGGTGGGTGGTGAAGTAACTGGAGCTGAAGTCGAGAGCTGACTCTTGTGCTGGGATGGACCCCCCTGACGTTGAGGACACTACCTCCACATGTGTCCAAACCCTCCACACTCAAAACAACTCCCTGGTACGGGGGACGGGGACTAAAGGGAACCCCTAGCACCGGGATAACTGGTAGAAGAACCTGGCATGGGGGAGCCCTAAGCTGATGGTGCAGGGGATGAACTCTGGGTTGGAAAGGCATTGAATGATGAGTGACCCGGATAAGAACTGCGAGAACCATGCCCCAATGATGCGCCATTGTGAACTGCGCGAGCTGACTGAGCAGGCCTAAATAGACGGCCTCTGCCATGCTGAAACTGACCCCCATGTGGGGCACCACTAAATCCACCCTAACCACGAGTCCTCTTAGCCTCTCTCTCACTCCGCTCCTGACCACGAACCATCTCAATCTGTCGAGCAATATCGACAACCTCATCAAAAGTCGCACCAGATACCCTCTTTTGGTCTGTGGGAACCAACCAGACCACATGACGAGCCAACTCGGAGAACCACATCTCATACTGAGTAACAGACATCTCACCCTGGAAAAGTTTCTCAAACTGCCTGCGCAGCTCCTCTCTGCGGGACTCAGGTACAAACTTCTCCAGGAAGAGGATGATGAACTGCTTCCAGGTAAGGGGCGGTGCGACAACCGGCCTACGCCTCTCGTAAGACTCCCACTAGCTAAGTGCAGCCCTAGAGAACTAGAAAGTAGTGAATGAGACCCTACTGGTCTTCAGAATACCTGCTGCCTGAAGCATCCTCTGATACTTGTCCAAAAAAATCTGTGCATCCTCACCCTCAGCACCACTAAATGACGGAGGTTGGAGTCTCCCAAACCTCTCCAATTTGCGCAGATCGTCCTAAGGCATAACATGAGCTACATAGTCTTGAGCAGCTGCGACCGGCTGGGCTGGAGGTGCCCCGGGAGTCCGAAGTCCCTGAACAACCTGCTATGGTGTGCGAGCGACAGGAGTCTGAGTGCATCCCCCGGCCTGAGAAGTTACTGCGGCCGTAGTAACTGAGACCGCCTGAGCCAGGCCAATGCACACTGATAGAATCTGGGCTAAGGCCTCCTGAAAACCCGAAATAACAATAGGCACAGCCGATGCCTGAGCCGGTCCTGCTGGAGCATCTGCGACTGGGACCTGATCTGCAACAATTGGAGGGTCTATAGGTACTGCCCCGCCTGTTGCGCGAGCTACACCTCTACCCCTACCACGGCCTCGACCCCTCGCGGGTCCAACTGGTGGCTGGTCGTCATGTCCGGTAGCACTTGTCCTCACAATCTGTGAGAGAATGAAACAATAGAAGTTTAGTTACCAGAAGTAATGGATTCGCATGACAATAATTCAAAAATGTGAGATTTTTCCTAAGGGTTATGCAACCTCTCGAAGATAAGTACAGACGTCTCCGTACCGATCCACGAGACTCTACTAAACCTGCTCATGACTTGTGAGACCTATGTAACCTAGGCTCTAATACCAACTTGTCACGACCCAAACTGCCAGGTCGTGATGCCACCTATCGTGGTACTAGGCTAGCCAACTCATTACCCAAAACAAATAATATTTCATTACAAAAATCTATCTTTCAAACCATTTAATTATAATCCTTTCAGAAGAAAACCAAAATAAAGGAAAAATATGCGGAAAATATAGCCCGACATCGGGTGTCACTAGTCATGATCATCTACGATACAAGTCTGATAGTGCTAGGTCCAATATAGTTCAAAATAAAAGAAATCTAATAGAAATAACTATTGGAAGATAGGAGAGAGAAGAGCAAGGTTGCGGTTGCCATGCAGCTACCTTGCTAACTCCGAGAGCTGCGGTGGATGATATCAACACTCACTCGAATGTCCCGCGACACCTGTATCTGCACACAAGGTGCATGGAGTAACGTAAGTACGCCAACTCAGTAAGTAACAACCATAAATAAATACTGAGTGGCAGTGACGAGAAGAAAAATCACATAAAGTTCATAATCTAAAGTCTTAGTGAAACAACAAAATGACAAATCAGTGTTCGAGTCAAACATCTCGTAAAATCTCCAGTTTTGATAGAAAACATGTATAAATATTTTCAACAGTTTCAATAGAGGCTCAATACCAAGATAGTGTGAAAATAGTGATGTCATAGACAAGCCCCTCAGGCAAAATATCACTCATAAACAGCCCCTCGGGTACACCTCACAATCACTCATATCAGCCCCTCGGGCATACCTCGCCATCACTCATGCCTCCCAGTGAATCATCACTCGGCACTCGCACTCAGTTGGTACCTGCGCTCAAGAGGGGTGTGTACAGACTTCGGAGGGGCTCCTTCAGCCCAAGTGCTATATATCAAGCCAAATCATGGCATCAAATCACTCAGGCCCTCGGCATATCATAAACATGTTGCGGCGTGCAGCCCGATACCATATCATATCCTTACAAATTATGCCCTCGGCCTCACTCAGTCATAAACCTCACCAGCCACTTGGGCATTTCAGTAAAATCAGGGGACTCAGCCCAAAATAACTTTCATATACTTCAAAATAGAGTAATGAGACTTAATTAAACAATAAACATGTAAAAACCATGGTTGAGGATAGATTTCAAATCAAAACAGCGTGAGGATAGTAATAAAATACCCCTGAGGGTCCAAACAGTACTGGCACAAGCCCCCAAATATGGCATTCAGCCCAAGTTATAAGAACTCTTTCTATAACACATAGCTATTATACAGCTCCAATCAAAATATGCAACTCTATAGTTGCTACGGGGCGGACCAAGTCACAATCCCCCAACGGTGCACGCCCACACGCCTGTCACCTAGCTTGTGTATCACCCCAATATAGTGAAATAGTACGAAATTCGGGGTTTTATACCTTCAGGACTAGATTTACAATTGTTACTTACCTCAAACTGGACACAACTCTAGTCCGCGATGCTCTTTCCCCTTGATTCTACCTGCAAATGCTCCGAATCTATCCAAAATCAGTATATTATCATCAATATATGCTAAGGGAATGAATCCCATATGAAAATTATCAATTTAGATCACAAATCCCGAAATTGGTCAAACCCGACCTCGGGGCCCACGTCTCAAAATCCAATAAAAGTTACAAAACTAAGGAACCTATTCACTCACGAGTGCAAGCATACCATATTTATCAAAATCCAACTTCGAATTGACATTCAACTACCAAAAATCTACTTTATGAAGTTTCTACAATTTTAACCCCAATTCACTAATCAAATGATGAATTCAATGATATATTCATGTATTTTAGCTGAATCTGAGTTAGAATCACTTACCCCGATAAATTTCTTGAAAACCCTTTGAAAAATCACCAAAACCCGAGCTCTCTAGGTCAAAATATGAAATAAAACCCTGAATCTCGTATTTATAGTGCACCCCTCGGATCCTCATTTCGCTGACTGCTAAATTCCTACCGCCCCCGCGCTCACCTCTCCGTGGTTCGCGGAATTCTCACCGCGGCCGCGAAAGTCTCCAGCTCATGTGGTCGTGACCCAAGCCTCCGCTGTCCGCGCCAGCGTCTACTGCTGACCGCAGAATACTGCCGCCCCTGCGAAGTCCCTCCGCTGACAGCGTAATTCCGGCACGGTCTGCACTCTCAACTTCAGAAACCAACATCAATAACACCAACATCTATTTTTCAACAGCTAAACTTATCCGTTGACCATCTGAAACACACCCGAGGCTTTTGGGACCTCAACCAACCATACCAACGCATCCCATAACATCATTCAAGCTTAGCCAAACCTACGAATCGCTCAAAATAACACCAAAACATCAAGTCAAGCTCGGATTCAAGCCTAAGAAGTCAAAACTCCTAAATTCCACAAACGACGCCGAAACCAATCAAACCTTGTCCGAATATCCTCAAAGTTTGCATACAAGTCAAATGTGACACCACGAATCTATTCCAACTTCCGGAATTCCATTCCGGCCCTGATACCTAATTTTCCACTACCGACCGGAAATCGCCAAATTCCCAACTTCGCCAATTTAAGCCTAGTTCTACCATGGACTCCCAAATTACATTCCGAACCTGAACCAACCAACCCGATACCATGAAATACAACTGAACAACATCTAAAGAAACAAAAATAGGGGAAACGGGCTATAACTCTCGGAACGACTGACCGGGTCATTACAACTTACTCCCGCCATATGACTGGAATAGAGATAATTTCCTCTCGATGAGAGCCTACCAATGAGGGAATGTAGGCTTTGGAAATGGAAAGAAAGGTAATATAATCGGCAAGGTATGTAAATATTTGAAGCATAGCTTGTTGAATATATCCCAAATGTGTGACAAGGGAACTAGGTTCTTTTCACTTCAGAAATAACTGTATGGTTACAAGTAAAATTAGTAGAAACCTAGTTCTCCAAGGAAAAAGGCACAAAAATATTTATAAAGCTGACATTAGTGTCTTCACCTGAAAATGAGATATCATGTTTTTGTGCACTTGATACTGATTCTGTTCCATGGCACAAAAGGCTAAGGCATGTCGGTTTCTCTATGTTAAACAAATTGATCTCCAGGAACCTGGTACTTGGCCTGCCAAAATTAAAATTCAGGGAAGATAAAATTTGGGATGCGTGTGCTAAAGTTAAACATGTCAAATCATCTTTTTAGTCAAATAAAGTGGTAAGTCCCTCTCAGCGTCTGGAACTGCTCCACTTGGACCTATGTGGACCTATGAGGGTTCAGAGTAGATGAGGATAAGGTATGTGTTTGTAACTGTTAATGACTATATTTGCCAGTGAAACTAGTTGGACCAGTGTGGACCAGTAGTGATGAAGGTGTGTTTCATGCTCACTGCTGAGCATGAAGAGAATAATGACACTTAGGGTTTTCAAGCAAGAGCATGGAAGCCTCAAAGTTCCCATCCGGTTACAAATGCTCTAACGCCTGTTGACTCTTGGATGAAAACAAGATCAAAGTTCAGAAATATAATTGCTTTTATAGCCTGCATATCTATGGTTGAGCTAAAGAATATTAAAGAAGCACTTGAAGATGCCGACTGGATAGTGGCTATGCAGGAGGAACTGAATCAATTTGAGATAAATAAAATTTGGCACCTAGTTCCTAATCCAAAAGACATAAGAGTCATTGGAACCAAATGGGTGTTTAGGAATAAGCTTGACAATCGAGGAAACATTACAGAAACAAAGCAAGGTTGGTTGTGCAGGGATACAATCAAGAAGAATGTGTTGACTATGATGAGACGTTTTCTCTAGTTGCATGAATGGAGGCAATTCGAATGCTCATTGTCTTTGCATCTGAAATGGGTTTCAAACAGTATCAAATGGATGTCAAGAGTATTTTTCTAAATAGGTATTTGAAAGAATAAGTCTTTGTGTGCCATCCTCCAGGATTTGAGAGTCAGAGTTCCTAGATCATGTGTACAAATTTGTTGCATCTCGCGTTTTCGTACGTTAAAATTTCGTCTTCAGTTAATCGACGTAGACTCGGGGATGAGATATCTTAAGGTTATACACATTTATTCTATTTATAACAAGTGATAAGAAAGTGTCATGAAGGATAAAAGGTAAACAAATCAAAGAAAATGAGTCTCGTTAAAGGTTGTCGATTTGGGATAAAATACGGTCCGAGCTACAATACCCGACATTTATGGACTAATGCCATACAAGATACCCCATGACCACGATAGTAGGATATGTAAAGTCTATTATTAAAAGTGAGTAGTATTTTAAGTAAGTTGAGATGATTCTTAATTATGTGGGTAATTGGTTAATTATTGGTTAATGGGGTATTAATTAGTTAAATAAGACATTAATGGATAATTAAGACCTTGGAATAAGGCTTAAGAGGCCCAAAAATGTTGCATCCCCCCCTTAAATTAATATGACTCTTAAAAGCCTTGCATAGATGTCATATTTTGGAATATTAAAGTGTCTTAGTCATCACTTGAAGTGGGCCCACACCCATTCAAACACACTTAAAGATTTGTGACAATTTTGCTTCATTTGGTCTCTTAGATTTTCAAGAGATTCAAGTATGCTGTTCTTTCTATTAGAAACTCACGTTAGAACATATTGAAGGAAATCATAACATTTTCCTACCCCAATACCAAATAACACATGATGGAGCACTTGGTAGGCATTGGATTTATGTTACTGTTGTAAGATTTTGCAATTATAAGGGAATCCGGTACAATATTTCTCAGGAAAATCGGTTCAGGTATGTTAAGGCTATCCCTTCTTTCCTTTTGGCATGATATATACTACACAAATGAAATGAGCAAATTCACAACTTCCATAAATGACTCTATTTGTAGAAATGCTAGAGATGCGTATATTCTTGTTTTCCCATAAGTCTTATTTTCTATCGTTTGTTCATGGGTCTCAGAAAATATGTACGTTGATAAAGTCTATTTCATGATATTAATCAGAGACATAATGGTCTTATGACACTCCGAAAGATTTTATTGACATACTTCTCATGCATTGCATTCATTTACATTGACCCATGACGAGATGGCGTTATATATATATGTGACATGGAAAAAGGTTACGGCGTTATATATGCACCACCACCTGATCACTTGGTATATGTTGATGATTTTTCCCACAGTGACCGAGATGATATGATGGGATGCCCTTAGAGGCTTGATGATGTTATGTATACCTATACGTATGTCTGACACGACATTTACACACACGTGTATGACATTGTAAATGTTTCAGGATTTACAAAGTTATTTAGACTTACAGACGGAATTCTTTATTACATGTTTCATCTATGTCTTTTATGTACCGATTTTCATGCCTTACATACTCAGTACATTATTCGTACTACACCCTATTTCCTGGGGCCTGCGTTTCATGCCCGCAGGTGCAGGTAGACAAGCCAACAGTCCTTATCCTTAGGATCCTTGATCAACGAAAGTTGGTGTGCTCCATTTGATTTAGAGCTGCTTTTGACCTTGGTACGATATGTTTGTATACATATATGGGTATGACGGGGCCCAATCTCGTCCTTGTACATTTGTATATTCTAATAGAGGTGTGTAGACAGTTATGTATAGTTGGATAGTATGTGGCCTTGTCGGCTTCCAATTTTGGGTATATTGTTGTCTATAGCAGCCTTGCCGGCTCACCCCATTGTATTCAACATGTATATGTACATATGTCTTTTGGACAGATTTCCCTCACGTATGTTATTCATGTTTATATCTTAGACGCATGCTTAAGGATGTTCGACAGGTAGGACTCAGGCACCCGTCGCAGCCCATCGGTGTGGGTCATGACAAAAATGGTATCAGAGCAGTTCTGTCCTAGAGTTGTCTACAGACCGTGTCTAGTAGAATCTTGTTTATAGGTGTGTTGTGCTGGTACACTTATAGACCGGAGGCTACAAGACATATAAGATGTTATTCTCTCTTCTTATCTTAGATCGTGCGATATAAGAATTCATGTTCCTAATGATATGTTATGTTTTCAGCGATGCCTACTACAGCATCCCAGAAGGGATAGTCCGTGGCTGGTGAGACTACTAGTCGAGCGCCACGAGTTACTAGGGCTCGGGGAGAGTCTTATAGTGAGATTCCATCTTAGACTTCACATACCCCGCCCTCTCTATAAGGGCTCTGAGGGGGCACCAGTTCCAGTGCCCGCCCCTGTACGTTCAACCCCTCAGCCAGATGCACCAGGTCAGGAGATGAGAGATGTTATTCAGCTATTAACTCGATTAGTAGCCGCACAGGCTCGGCGTCAGGAAGTAGGTATTGGTCATGCGGATAGGTCCATCAGTGCAAGGGTTCGTGATTTAATTAATTTGGACCCTCTGGTATTCACTGGGGCAGATCCAAATGAAGACCCTCGGGTATTTATCGATAGAATGCAGAGGACTTTGAGGGTAATGGGCCACTACAACTGAGTCAGTTGAGCTAACTTCCTATAGACTTCAGGATGTTGCAGTTAATTGGTATGAGTCTTGGGAGTTGTCCAGAGGTGAGGATACCCCTCCAACAGTATGGTAGGAGTTTACAGAGGCTTTTCTTTGTCATTATTTGCCACCAGAGCTTAGACGGGCCAGAGTTGATAGGTTCTTGACCCTTCAGCAGGGTAACATGAGTGTTCGGGAGTACAGTCTTCAGTTTGATTCGTTGGCTAGGTATGCTCCCACTATTGTATCTAAAATGGAGGATCGGGTTCACCGGTTCATGATGGGGTTAGAGCCGCACTTGCTTAACAATTGTATGTTGGTCTCACTTCAGGCAGACATGGATATTTCTCGTATTCAGGCATACGCTCAGGGTGTAAAGGAGCGTAAGCAGAAGTAGAGGGTTGATCGTGAGCATGATAGGCCCCAGAATAAGAGAGCGAGGTCTTCGGGTCCTTCTGGTGAGTTTTGAGGTGGTCAGAGACCAGAATACCCAAGGTATCCATCCCAGCCATCAGCTAGCGCGCCCCTCCGTTTGGCGGTAAGAGATTTGACTGTTCCACATATTCAGGGCGTGGTGAGAATTCCAGGGCCTCAGGTTCTCAATATAGGGGTGAGTCAAGTCATATGAGGTCGGCCTTGCCACGATGTGCTCAGTGTGGTAAGCAGAATGTCGGGCAGTGCCGTATAGGGTTGGGTATTTGTTATACTTGTGGTTATCCAGGCCACGTTATGAGGGGTTTTCCGAAGAGAGGTGATGCAAGCATAGCTCAGCCAGCAGGATCTGTAGCTGGTTTTCCATCATCAGTACGCCCCTTGGGCAAGGTTCACAAGCACCAATGAGTCGTGGTAGATGTAGAGGTGGAGCATCTAGCTCGAGCGGTCCTCAGAACCGCATTTATGTGTTGGCAGGACGACAGGATCAGGATTCATCGCCTTATGTTGTTACATGTATATTATCAGTCTCCTCATATGATGTATATACACTGGTTGACCCAGGTTCCACCTTATCGTATGTTACTCCGTTGGTTGCTAGTAAGTTCGGAATAAAACATCTGAATTGGTTAAACCTTTTGAGGTGTCTACACCTGTTGGGGACTCAGTGATAGCTAAGCGAGTATATAGAGGTTGTATAATAGTAGTTCATAGTCGATCTACCGTAGTGGACCTGATCAAGTTATATATGGTAGAATTCGATGTTATAATGGGGATGGATTGGTTGGATTCTTGTCATGCCAACGTTGATTGTAGATCAAAGATGGTCCGATTCCAATTTCTAGGGGAGCCTGTTTTGGAATGGAAAGATAATACAACATCACCGAGAAGTAAATTTATTTTCTATCTCAAGGAAAGGAAGATGATCAGAAAGGGTTATATTTGTTCGGGTTCGGGATGTGGAAGTAGAGTCACCAACCATTCAGTCCATCACTGTGGTTAATGAGTTTCCCGATGAGCTTCCGGGTCTTCCGCCAGAGCGAGAGATTGAGTTTTCTATTGACCTACTACCAGATACTCATCCAATATCTATTCCTCCCTATAGAATGGCCCCCGCAGAGATGAAAGAATTGAAGGAACAACTAAAGGACTTGCTTGAAAAAGAATTTATCATACCTAGTACATCACTGTGGGGAGCACCTGTGTTATTTGTGAGGAAGAAAGATGGTTCCTTAAGGATGTGTATTAATTATAAACAGTTGAATAAGGTGACGATCAAGAATAAGTACTCGCTCTTGAGGATTGATGATTCATTTGATCAGTTGCAGGGTGCCAAGTGTTTCTCAAAGATAGACTTGAGGTCCGGGTACCATCGGGTAACTTGAGAAGGCCCACAGTTCCCAATATTCTATTCATCGACGCGCCGGGAAGATGTATCAGGACTTGCAGCAACATTATTAGTGGAGGAGGATGAAGAAGGATATAGTTGCCTATGTAGCTCGGTGTCTAAATTATCAGCAAGTGAAGTATGAGCATCAGAGACCCGATGGTTTGCTTCAGAAGATAGAGATTCCTGAGTAAAAGTGGGAGTGTATCACTATGGATTTCATTGTTGAACTCCCACGGACTCAGAGGAAGTTTGATGCTGTTTGGGTCATTATTGACAGGCTGACTAAGTCAGCGCATTTCATTCATGTGGCAGTTACCTATTCTTCGGAGCGGTTGGCAGAGATTTACATCCGCGAGATCGTCCGTCTTCACGGTGTGCCCGTGTCTATCATTTCTGATCGAGGTACGCAGTTCACCTCTCACTTCTAGGGAAGTACAATGTGAGTTGGGCACACGGGTTGAGTTGAGCACATCGTTTCATCCTCAGACGGAGGGACAGTCTGAGTGCACTATTCAGATCTTAAAGGAAGCATGTGTTATAGACTTCGGAGGATCGTGGGATCAGTTCTTGCCCCTTGTAGAGTTCGCCTACAACAACATCTACCAGTCGAGCATTCAAATGACTCCCTTTGAGGCATTATACGGTAGGCGGTACCGGTCGCTAGTTGGGTGGTTCAAGCCGGGAGAGGCTCGGTTGTTAGGCACAAATATAGTACAGGAAGCCTCAGATAAGGTCAAGATTATTCAATATCGACTTCGTACAACTCAGTCCATGCAAAAGAGTTATGCCGACCGTAGAGTTCATGATGTTGCATTCATGGTCGATGAGTGAGTGTTGTTGCGGGTATCACCCATGAAGGGTGTAATGAGGTTCGAAAAGAAGGGCAAGCTGAGACCTAGGTATATCGAACCTTTTGAGATTCTGGAGAGAGTATGAGACGTGGCTCATAGACTTGTGTTGCCACAGGGGTTATCAACAGTTCATCCGGTGTTCCATGTGTCCATGCTCCAAAGTATCACAGCAACCCATCCCATGTGTTAGATTTCAACTCTGTCCAGTTAGACAAGGATTTGACTTACGAGGAGGAGCCAGTGGCTATTCTATCCTGGCAGGTTCGTATATTGAGGTCGAATAGTTATCCTTCAGTCCGAGTGCAGTGGAGAGGTCAGTCCGTCGAGGCAGCTACATGGGATGGACATGCGGAATAGATATCCCCACCTTTTCACCAGTTCAGGTACTTTTCTATGTTCGTTCGAGGACGAACAGTTGTTTAGAGGTGGAGAATATGATGACCCGATAGGTCATCTCCTGTTTTGAAACCTAATTTTGTGATCGGAAGCCTTAAAATCATGTTTTAGCCTTCTTCAATTTGCATGTGTAGTCCGAGCATCTTTCCGGAAAGCTTTTATGTTAAAAACTGAGAAAATTAAGAAATTTTGCCTAAAAAACTTCATTTGAGTTGACTTTTGTCAACATTTTTAGTAAACGGATCCAGATTCGTGTTTTGACGATCCTGGTGGGTCCGTACTGTGATTTAGGACTTGGGCGTATGCCCGGAATTGAATTCAGAAGTCCCTAGCTTGAGATATCGGATTTGTCAAAATTTGAAAGTTAAAGGCTTAATGAATTTGACTAGTTGACCAAAGTTTAACTTATTGGATAATGGGTTCGTATTTTTGTTCTAGGCCAGTTGAGTGTTTAACTTAATGAATTTGAGTGTTTGACCAATACCACATTTATGACTTGTCTGTGAAATTTGATGAAAAACGGAGTTGGTTTGACGTGATTCGAACGTCCAGTTGTAAAAATAGATATTTCAAAGTTTTCTTGAAAATTTCATTTGATTTGTTGTTCAGTTCGTATTTTTAGGTGTTATTTTGGTGTTTTGATTGCGCCATCAAGTTCTTATGATATTTTTAGATTTGTATGCTTGTTTGGTTTAGAGCCCCGAGGGCACGGGTGAGTTTCGAATAGGCTATGAAGTAAAAATTGGACTGAGAGCATTGTTGGTGTTTCAGTTTTTGGTGTAGGCCTCTGATCTCGCAAATGTGAGATCAGGCATCACAGTTGTAGGTTCCGTATTTGCGAGCTATTTCTTGCATTTGCGAAAAATGGCTGGGCCTCAAGATTCTCGCATTTGCGAAGTGGGACGGGGGAAGTCAGTGATCGCATTTGCGATCACATGGTCGCAATTGCGGAAATGGTCAGGCTCGTATTTTCGAGACTTTTTTCCCATTTGCGATGTTAGCAGGAATGTGGAAACCTTCGCATTTGCTATAGGTTCTTCGCGTTTGCGAACCCCAGGTCGCAAATGCGACACCTGCAACTGATCAAAATGACTTTGGACGGGATTTTTGGTTCATTTCTCAAACTTTCAAAACCTAAAACCTTAGAGGCAATTTTTTCAAGACTTCTTCTTCCCCAAATCGTTGGTAAGTGATTCTAATATATATTTCCTTTCAATCTTTCACTACTTTTCCTAAGATTTCATCCTAAAATCTAAGGTTTTTCATGGTGGAATTGAGGGTTTTTGGGTAGAAACTAGGGATTTGGTAATTTGGGGATTTAGACCTCAAATTGAGGTCGGATCCCAAAACAAAGTACATAACCGGGCTCGGGGGTGAATGGGTAATCAGGTTTTGGTCCAAATTTCGGGTTATGACCAAGCGGGCCCGAGTGTTGACTTTTTCAAAACTGGCCTAAATTGAATTCTTTACAATCGTGGGTAGTTCCTAAGGTTTAAATTGAATTGTTGGTTGGTAATTGCTAGATTCTATTGGTTTGGAGGCTTGTGTAAAAGGAAAGGTTGTGGTTGAGCTTTGAGTTTGGGACGTTGGAGTGAGGTAATTGTCGTGGTTAACCTTGATTGAGGGAATATGAATTGTTCCTTTTTGCTACTTGTTTAATTATTGGGAACAACGTATATGTGAGGTGACGAGTACTTATGCGTTGTAGTCGGGTTAAAGCATGCAGGTGGGGTTTGGTATCTTGCGATCATATCTCATTTGTGCATATTATCCATGTTTAGACTAGTATTGTTAAATTGATCGCTTTTATCATGTTTATGAATCTTTTGATGATAATTGAGTATTGATTCCGAAGTTGAGGTTGACGTTGTGGAACCAAAGGTGGAAGTAAGGCTTGTACTTGTTATTTTATCTCCCTGTTGTATTTTTTCATTGCATTATGGTAAGGGAGAGTAACATGCACGAAGGGTGATGACGTACCGTTTCTATTTACTTTATGGTGAGGTTGAGAGTGTTAATGCACGAAGGGTGATGTCGTGCTATATTGTGAGTGTAATGCACGAAGGGTGATGGTCTGCCATGTTATGAGAGTTAATGCACGAAGGGTGATGTCATGCCGTTTCTATTAATTTCATGGTGAGGATGAGAGTAAAAGCACGAAGGGTGATGCCGTGCATTCTTCTTTTATTGTGTTCACTTGTGCCTATTGGTTCATAGTATATTGGTTGTTCAGATTATCATTCTGATGTAGTTCCTTATCTCTTATTCCCCTCAGCATGTTTCCCCCTCCCGCTATTACCTGCTTAGTTCTTCATTGTTGTTATTTGTATGTGTACACTGTTAAACTGTACAAGTTTGATTTGTAGGTGTCTTGTCTTAGCCTCGCCACTACTTCGTCGAGGTTAGGCTCGACACCTACCAGTACATAGGGTCAGTTGTACTGATACTGCACTCTGCACTTTGTGTGCAGATTTTGGTACCAGCTCTAGCTGTTTGAGAGATTAGCGGTCGGATTTGCTATCAGGAGACCCAAGGTAGATCTGCTGGCATCCGCACACCTTGGAGTCTCTTCTTAGTTTTATCTCTTACTGTTTATACAGTGTATTCTCCCTTCTTCAGACTCTATTTGTAGTAATCGTAGTAGCTCATGGATTGTGATTCCAGATCCAGGTGATTGTAAATGTTGAAGTCTTTGTATTATTTTGTATTCGCTGTATTTCATCTTAGTTTATTGTTGTTGTTGACTGAATTGAATAAAGTGTAGCTTAATAATACTCTAACGTTGGCTTGCCTAGCAAGTGGAATGTTAGGCGTCATCACGGTCCCGACGGTGGGAATTCCGGGTCGTGACACACAATTTAACAATGAAATCATATAATATATAATTACATCTAATTCTCTATATTTACTAGCTATTATTTTTTCATAAAGAAGTATTAATTAATAACCTTAAAAAATAAATAAATATTTAACGTCTTATAAATTTTGTCATGAATTAGTTGAGGTCTTGAGGAGCATAAAGCTTTTCTAGCTAGGTGAAGAAATCGATACACTAAGGGGTCATTTGGTAGGAGGTTTTAGAAAAAATAATGCAAGCATTAGCTCTATGTATTACTAATATCTTGTTTGGTATATTTTTTCAACCTGTGTATAACTATTATTTGTATTAGTTATACATCATACTTGGCGTTATACTATGCATCAATAATATATAGAAAACCATGGCATTAGTAATACCAAGGCTATTAATGTATGCATTAGCATGGTTAAAGATAAAATTGTACTTAAAGTCCCTTAAAGCTAGAGAATATGGAGGGCATTTTTGTAAACAATTATTTTTCTTAAAAATTATACAACGCATTATAATTTTAATACATCACACCAAATAGTAGATAAGAAATAATATCTGCATAACTAATGCTTGCATTACTAACCCATGCATTACAAATCCATGCATTACTAATACACATTATTCTGCACTATTCTTATACACCCTACCAAATGACCCCTAAGGTTATATGACGACTATTAGTAGTAAGGTACAAAAGTTACTCGGTCGTAAGCAAAGGCGGATTTAGGATTTGAAGGTGGCAGGTGCCATAATTTCTCTTAATATATACCTTGTAATGACTAATATGAAATTTGTTAGGAATATTTATTTGATTTTTTTGAGTTTATTCGGGTCAACTTAATAAGTATATCCATTTTGTAAATACAAAAATTACATCTCAGTTATTAAAAAATAGACGTAATTAGCATTTTAAATAATGAATCATACCTTTATTATAACAACACAAGTAAAATCAATATTTTCACTAGGAAATTACATTTTTTTTGTATATTAAAAATAAATTTAACATTTTCAATAAGGGTACTACATCAATCGGAACAAGAAATTTTTTAAAAATATCTTTAATAGATAAATTATATCCCACAAGTGTAGAATTAAATAAACTACAAGTTCTAAGAAATTAATATCATAAATTTCATATTTTTTAAGCAATGCGTACAAATTTTTTTATCATAATTTAATAGTTAAGTGATTTAAATTATATTTAATAACCATAGAATAACATAATTTTTTATGATATAATAAAAAAGATGAAAAAAAGTTGATCTCAATCGGAAATTCCGATTAAGACTAAAATTTTTTGGATATGAAAGAAGAAAAATCATAAATACGAGATTAAGAGGAATGCTTATTTTATAGGATTTATAATTTCGGCGTCTCTTTTTGGAGTGTTTCTATTAGAGACCACATATAAATAATAGAATAAAGAAAATAAAAATACAAAAATAATGAAACGATAAATAGAAAATTGGGAGGTAACCAAAAAGGAAAAGACCTGGGACTAAAAAAAATAAAAAGCACACGAAAAGGGAAGTCAGACAAGGTTCGAGATAATTTCCAATTTGAATTTTACATACAAGAAAGCTTTCAAAAAGATCTACCAGTCATAATGTCTTTGTTTAATTTACGATTTCGGGTGATATGACAAGATGTTTAATCTAATTTAAGAAAATTTCAATATAAATATATAAAATTTTGTCATCTTAACGACTATCATGTAACCCGTTGTAAAGTTCGTATGCACTTTGCTTTCTCCTAATTAAGAATTCAACGTCACGTGGCAGTCAGCAAAACACTGAACTAAAGAGAATTGGCGGGGTTTAAATTTAGTGGGACCAGAAAGAATGCCCACTGAGTCGTAAATGGTGATGATATCAAGCGCAAATAACAGACTAAAGACTAATTCCATTTCAGTGGTATTATTTGGTCCCTCAAACAATAAAGTCAAGACGAATGACTTGACTACGATTACCACAATAACTATGTCTTGTCAAGCCTCTTGATTATTGTCACCTTTTTGCTTTATAAATACCATTGAGTAACCCCTATATTAACCTAACTCATTCCCGAGATGAAGATTAAGAAAGATCTGAAGACCATTTTTTAGAAAGAAAAAAAAAACTATGGAAGTGGAAAACTTGAGCAGCATAGTTACAATTAGTAGTTACACAGAAGAAGCGGCAGATGTTATGCTTCCAGGGTTCAGATTCCATCCAACAGATGAAGAACTTGTAGGGTTTTATCTTCGGAGGAAAGTTGAGAAAAGGCCCGTCACTATTGAACTCATCAAACAGATTGACATCTACAAATATGACCCTTGGGATATTCCCAGTATGTTTCCACTTAAATCTCTCTACTAACTATATCATCATAAGCATTACTATCATATTCTTACACTTTAGCCATACCTCCTTTTTCTTATGAAATAATATATATTAGCTTAATTGCTAGCCAAACACTAGTTGTCCTTTTATGTTTCCATATAGAAGTTCAGGATTAATTTTATATGTATATAGTACTCTTAAACCTTTGTTATTCCTATAGAAGTTCAAGACTAATATCCCTTAAGATACAACTGGAAAAATTAAAACAAAAGAAGAAGCTAGCTAGAGATTTAATTTCTGATTTCGCCACTGTTTCTGATATGTTTTGAATTTGGTGGACGTGCAGAGTCTAGCAACATGGGAGACAAGGAATGGTACTTCTTTTGCAAAAGAGGCAGAAAATATAGAAATAGTATTAGACCAAACAGGGTGACTGGTTCCGGATTCTGGAAGGCTACTGGTATTGACAGACCTATTTATTCTACAGTTGGAGAAGGCCGTCGTCATGAATGTATTGGGCTGAAGAAGTCATTGGTTTACTACCGTGGAAATGCAGGAAAAGGCACCAAAACTGATTGGATGATGCACGAGTTTCGACTTCCTGCGGAAAATGATAAATCCACAAAACATATTGAAGCTAAAAGCATTGCTCAAGAAGCTGTAAGTAAATCCATCCCCCATATATAGTATATACACTAGTGATTGCTCTTTAGTTTCTTTTAGTTTTGGTCACTAGACATTATCAAGAGCAGAGTCTCAGTGGTATATATAATGGGATACTAGCTAGTTGGGTCTAAAAACCTAATGATTGTTCAAATACCGCCAAGAAATCTTACTACAAGTTTAATTTAATTTGTGGAAATAATGCAACTAAATATACATGTGTCCATTGGCGATTTTTAATAGCTACTATGTACTAATTATCTTTGTGAAGTGTGTAGTCATCTCATCTCAAAACTTAAACTCTTAGAAAAAAATATACTTCAAAATTAGGTAAACTAATAATATAGAGTCTCAACACGCCACCTTACATATTTCATATGATAATTTTCATGGACCCAACATATGGTAATTTGTTTTTTCAAGATCTTTGTCTCTTTTTGATACCGTGTTGAATTGTGTGACCATCTAATCTAAGTATTTAAAAGTTGTTAGAGAAAACACCCTTTAATTATTTAATGATAATATGTCCCAACAGATGTTCAAGCCATTGTTCTGACGAAAGTTTTGGTTTCGTGGCGTTTGCAGGAAGTTTGGACTCTCTGCAGAATCTTTAAGCGAAATGGGTCATATAGGAAGTGCTTGCCGGAATGGAGAACTGTAGCAGCAGCAAAGCGACACCCAATTGATACAAGTTCAAAAAGATGCAGCGCCAATTCTTCAGATTATATAATTAGCTTTGGTGCTCCACTTATGAGGCCGCACAATTATATCACTGAGACCAAACCCTTTAGAGGTCATGTTCATGACGGATCAAATAATAGCCAGCTAAGTTCAGTGCGTCAAGCACCTTCAGTGTCCCACTCGAGCTATGCTCACACTTTAGCTCCGGACATGAATGAGTTGTTAAAGCATGGAGATTGGGATGAACTTAGATCTTGCCGTTGATCCGTTGCTCTGCCTTTCTAAAGTAAGATACATCTTTCACGGCATTTCGTTTACTGAAATAACAGAAAACTTCAGCAAAATTTCTTTATCTTATGTGTATATTGTTAGAATTTTCCTTATACATGTGTGGCCCAATAGTTATATAACCCCATAATTATTATTTAATCAAAAAGCATATCTCGTCCGTTTAACTAGTTACTTGATGGACGTACCAGATTAAATCTTATCTTTTATAAATTATTTCTCCCTCCACTCATTAAGGTTGCCACCACATATTCTCTACACAACTTTATCACTAACAACTGTGATAACCTAAGGCTAGGTCAAGGAGGTTGAAACCGATTTACCGATTAATGCTTTCCCTTTGCGAAAATTGATTTTGCATCAGATATGTTTTCCTATAAAATTATCTCTATAAGATTATCATATTCAAAATCTTGGTGGGCATTAAGTTTATATTTATATGTGATATCAGAGTCTGTGATTTGAATTGATAATCTTCGTGAAAGAATACAATGTTAAGCACCATAAATGTATAACGTGCGTTTATGCATGATTTCTGCATCTATTTTCGGACTTCATGATCTTTATGCAATTAATTGAATACTGTTAAGATAATTTTGATGGGTAAAAAAATGCTTAATATGTTGCTAGCAAATTGGGTCATGATGTCAACTCTTAAATTATTGAACAAAATAAAAGTTTCTATGTCGAATCCATAAAGATGAAGTTACGATCCGTTTGATTTGATCTAGAATTGTTCGCATATGTCCAAGCACAGGCCCAATAGCCAACATCTCATATAATTACCGCATACTATTTACGTTTATTTTGAACAAAATACACTCATGGATGTTATATGGTTTCCAAGTTCTAACTGAAACATTCTTTACATCGACGGTAGCATCACACCATTAGACGTTAAAGTACCCTTACATATTGATGAAGAGTGATGCATACTCGTGCTCTGATTAGTCTTCTTCTTAGTACTTTTATAGCTGTAGAAATATATAGTAATAGTCAAATGTTAGTATCCATATCTTAAAACAGACTAAATGCAAACTTCAACGGAGGATACGGACACGCTTAGTAACATATTTCCTGTCAAAGACACTCAGTAATATAGTCAATTTCATAATAATATAAAATATTAGACGTCTTAAATTGGATAATTCAATATTTTAAAATGGACCTATAATACACTGTTGCAGATTTTGATGATGAATGGCATATCTTTGCAAAAGAAACCAAGAAGACAATAGACATCGGAGCAGAAAGCCAGCTTCCAAAGGATAAAGTCCACATAAGTTCAAAATATGATGCTTGATTGTGGAGTTCTTCCATAAATCATTTAAAGATAAATATTAATTTAAAAGCCATTTTAGATATCTAGTTATGCAATAACTAATTGTAACGACTCGGTCGATCGTTTTAAATATTTTAGCTTGTTCTCCTATTTATTGCCTTCTCTATGTTCAATTGTGGTTATGTGACTTGCCGGGTGATTGGTTTAGTTTCGGGTGAGTTTCGGAGAGAATTGGCACACTTAGTCCTAAGGTTGACCGGAGTTTGACTTTTGTATAGACGGCTCCGGAATGGAGTTTTGATGGTTCCAATAGTTTCATATGGTGATTTTGGACTTTGCTGCATGTCCGGATATTGATTTGGATGTCCATAGGTTGGTTTGAGATTTTTTTGGCGAAAGTTGAAAAGTTGAAGGTCTGGAAGGTTGATAGTTTTGACCGAGGTTTTGATTTTATTGATATCGGGTCTAAATTGTGATTCTGGGAGTTGGTATAAGTCTATCGTGTCATTTGGAATTGCATGCAAAATTTGAGCTCATTCCGGGTTGGTTTGGTATGATTCGATATTAGTTTTAAAAGTTGAATGTTCGTTGATTTAAAAGGCTTGAAATGTGGTGCGATTCGTAGATTTGATGTTGTTTGATGTGATTTAAGGCCTCGAGTAGGTTCGTATTATGTTATGGGACTTGATGGTATATTTGGACGGGGTCCGGGTGCCTCAGGAATAAGTCGGATGATTTCAGGTTCATTTTGGACTTAGGAAGATTGTTGTTGAACAACTGAGTTTTGGTGTCATCTTACCTGCGGTTGGCTTGGCTGCAGGTGCGGCTAGGGATCGCAGAAGCGAAGGGAGGTTGGCCAGAGAAAACTCGCAGATGCAAACAGCTGGGCGCAGGTGCGTACGCGTAGAAGCATTGACTGGTCCGCAGAAGTGGAATTTGGGCGAGCCTTGAGGGACCGCAGGTGCGGTCATGT
This sequence comes from Nicotiana knightiana, assembly GCA_005239525.1. NCBI lineage: Eukaryota > Viridiplantae > Streptophyta > Magnoliopsida > Solanales > Solanaceae > Nicotiana > Nicotiana knightiana. Next base: position 79,073 of record ML377126.1, on the reverse strand, counting down.
TCCGCAGAAGCGGATGCGCAGAAGCGCATAGAGGTCCGCAGAATCGGAAGCCCAGATGCGCTTGTTAGGCCGCAGAAGCGGAAATTTGCTGAGTCTTAATGAAGCTGCATATACAATGTTTTTTCGCAGAAGCAACCACATGTCCGCGGAAGCAAAAATCACTGGGCAGAAAAGGGTCGAATCGAGAGCTTTATTTCATTTTTCACATTTTAAGCTAGAGAGCTCATTTTTGGGCTATTTTGGAGGGGATTTTTAAAGATTGGATCGGGGTAAGTATTTTTGACTCGATTTTGTTCATTAATCATGATTCCATTATTATTTTTATCATTTAATTAGTGATTTGAGTTGGAAAAATTAGAAATTTAGTGAAAAATTTCCTAAACTATAAATTGAGGATTTCAAGGTCGATTTCTGGTCGGAATTGAATATTTTTTGTATAGTTGGACTCGTATCGAAATGGGGGTTAGGGTTTCGTAAGTTTGGGCGGGTTTTGAGGTGCGAACCCGGGCGGGGCTTTTTGAGTTGACTTTTTAATTGTCTTTAAATATTACAACTTTATTATTCAGAATCCCTTCCTATGATTTGTATTTATGGTATTAAGTTATTTTACTAGATTCGAGTCGTCCGGAGTTGGATTTTCGCGAAAAAGGCTTACTTAGTGGGTTGATTTAGCTAGTTTGAAGTAAGTATCTTGCCTAACTTTGTGTGGAGAAACTACCCCTTAGGACTTGTGTTGATTTGTGTCATTTGGATTATATGAAATACGTGTACACGAGGTGATCACGAGTGTGTACATTGGCTTATACGTGATATTTTGACCGGTTTAGACTCTTAAACACTTTCAGGCATTTAATTGGAAATTGAAATATCATGTTATATCTTCCATTGTTATATTGCTCTTACTTTCTTTACTTGATGTTGCTATCACATACTCTATCATTTATTGTCAAACATGTTCTTATATACTTATAAGTGCCTTTGGTGTCTCTCTTCTTGTCATGTTACCTCCATTATTGTCGGGTTATTCAATGTTTGAAGTTGTTGATTATTGAGATACTTTTCTCGTTGAACAATTCTCACTAAATTTATTATTGTTGATATTCTTGTTCGTATTGTAGTTGAGCGGCGGGCTACATGTTGTGGTAATATCGGTATTGTTGATTTTGACAAGTTGTGGCATATGAGAACTTGTGGTGCGTGTTGTTGTAACTACCCGTCCGGTCATTTTGAGAATTTAAGCTCCATTCGGCGGCATAAGGTTTTGAACAGCTTCATGTTATGTGTATCGACGTGCGAGCATGGTTGAATTCAGTTACCTGATGACTCGAGGCATTTCGGCGAAAGTTGAAATTGGGAAATGGAAAGTTTTGACCAATGGTTGAATTTTGCGATATCGGGGTCGGAATGCAATTTCGAGAGTAGGAGCAGTTCCATTATGTCAGTTGAGACTTGCCTAAAAAATTTAGCGTCATTCCGAGTTGATTTGATAGGGTTCGGCGCGTGTTTTAGAAATTGGAAGATTTGAAAGTTCATAAGTTCGATTCGTGGTGCAATTTTCTTTTTCGGTGTTGTTTGATGTGATTTGAGACCTCGAGCGAGTCTGTGTTAGGTTATAGAACTTGTTTGTGTGTTTAGACAAGGTCCTGGGGGTCTCGAGTGTGTTCCGGATGGGCTACAGATCATTTTTCCCTAGTTTTTGAACTGCTATTTCTGGTGTCTAATATTCTCTTCCGCGATCGCGTAGTTCAAGTTGCCATCGCGTAGCGTAATGTCGACCTGTCATATTTTTCCTTCTTCGTGTTTGCATAGGTTGGTCTGCGATCGCGTATGTATTTTTCATCTTCCTCCGTGTTCGCATCTCAGTGCCCGAATTCGCATAGCTTAGCAGCAGCAGCTTGTGATCTCCCCCTCCCTCTTCTGTGATCGCATATTATCTCTCACGATCACGTAGTGCAGTTCTTGGCCTCATCATTTTCCCCTTTTCGCAATCGCAATGTTCAGTACGCGATCGCGTAGCAAATTCGGACAGTAGCCATTTCTCCTTCTACGCGATCGCATCATTTCATATGCGATCACGATGAACAAATACCTGGGCAGGAAAAATATATTTCCAAATCGAAGGTTAGACCATTTTTATTATATTTTGACTTTTAGATCTCGGTTTTGAGCGATTCTTGGTGGGTTTTTCTAGCAATTCGATTGGGTAAGTGTTCTTCACCTAGAAATTAATGTATTCCATGATTTTATCTTCATTTTTATCATTTGAATTGTGTTTTGAGTTGAGGAGAATGTTTAGTTTTGAAGAAAATTTTCCAAATGAAAAATCACGATTTGAGGGACGAAATGGTATCGGAATTTGATAATTTTTGTATGGTTGAACTCATATTGGAATGTGTGTTCGGGTTTTATAAAATTTGTTGGGTTCCGAGATGCGGTCCCGGGGTCGAATTTTGGGTCGATTTTTAGATTTTTGTTAAAGATTGTGACTTTATGATCCGGAATAGTTTCTTATAAATTATATTTGTGTTTGAAGTTATTTTGGTTGGATTTGAGCCGTCCGGAGGTCTTTTCACCTGAGAAGTTCAATTTTAGAATGAGGATTGTCGTCTTTGAGGTAAGTATCTTGCCTAACCTTGTGTGGAGGAACTACCCCTTAGGATTTGAGTCTTTTGTGTTGATTGTAGTCCGTGTACGCGAGGTGATGAGTTCATGCTCGAGCGTATTTGTGGATAGTTGGACTTTAGGAATCCTAGGTCTTTATATTCACCGAGTATGAATTTGTTCTTAATATTGACTGAGTTCTTTTACTAGTTTCATCTCTACCTGCTTAAATTAGAATTACTTGCTTTTGGATTCATTCTTATTGCCTATTTGACTCCTAATTGACTTAACTGAAGATTTTATCCCTTTTACTGTCATGCTATATCTTCATAACTGCTTATCTCTATTTGTAATTATCATCATCTCACCCTATAATTGTTTGATCTTAATTGAGGTTATGGTTATTTTCCCTCTGCTTGTCCTTAAGTGAAATTATTGAATATCCTCGTAACTGCTCAACCTTTAAGGAATTTTAGATATCCTATACCTTAGTTGACTTTCCCTTACATAGAATTATCGGATTCGCGTTAGTTTCTTGTTGTTGAACAGTGCATTTGGGTACAACTGTTACATGTTATTTTCTTCCTTATTGAGTTGTTCTTATTATGTCTAGCCTTCTTTATTGTGCTTATTCCTTGTGAACTAGCCTTACCTTTCTTGTGATCGAAGGTTCTTGAGTTGATGTATTTATCGTATCTTGTATTATTGTCATTGTTGTTGTTGTACTTGTTATAGTGATGCACGAGGTTTCTGCCGTGCGGTTGTGGTTATTGTGATGCACGAGGTTTCTGCTGTGCGGTTGTTGATATGGGGATTTGCACGAGGTTTCTACCGTGCCGTGTTTTCTATTGATATTGCACATGCGGCATAACAAGGCGGGATAGGTATATGTGGGTTGTGCATGTGGCGAGACAAGGTGGGAATATTATTGTGCGCGTGTGGCGAGACAAGGCGGGCATTTACTTTACTATTGCACACGTGGCGAGATAAGGTGGACTGTGTCAGGGATTGTTTGTGATACTTGTGTTGGCCTGGGGGCATTTCTTGTTGTTGATATTGTGTAATGGTACACTTACTGTGTGAGCTTATTCTTGTGAAAATTATGAGGAAACATTGTACGTGTTTCCCTTTCCTTTCCTTATGCTCAGTAGCTGGTTGAATCATGTTAGGACACTTGCACAAGCATACACGAAGCTAAGCACTCTTATCGGATTAAGGGGGCTTCCTTGTTATTGTTGAGTATAAATACCCTTGTTGTATTTTCCCTATATGTGGGAATGACTCCAATTGGCACGTGAGTCGTCCGTGCAGCTATTAGTTGAAATGAGGGCACAAGTTGCCAATGTAGGGTTCAGATATTGGGACCCGTGAGTTGTGATTTGTACGAGGTGTGGTACCTCGTGGAGTTGACTAAGAACTTGATGTAAAAGTAGTTGAAACTGTTGAGTTATTACTTTCCCTTGTTGTATATGTAAATTTCGGTTTTAGTTTGTGTTCCATTTACTCTTTTGTGTTATTTCATGGTTTTCCGTTGACACTTATTGTTCCTTTCCTTATTGAATTTACTGTATTATTAGCCATATCGCGGAGTCTTCTATGTATATATCATGTTCCGTTGTTCCTGTATTTATACTTGTTCAGTTCATTAGACCAGTGGGTGCCTTGACTAGTCATCGTCACTACTTCACCGAGGTTAGTCTTGATACTTACTGGGCACCGCTGTGGTGTGCTCATACTACACTTATGTATATTGTTTTTGTACAGATCCAGGTATTGATCGTTAGTAGCTGTGCAAATTTTTGGCCGAGGAGACTCAAGGTAACCCTGCTGCTGCGTTGGCAGGCTGCGGAGTCACCTTCCAATTTTGTATTCACATTGTTGTATTTGTTTCCAAACATTTGTATTTAGAAGTTGTAGCGATCTCTGTAGAGCTTGTGACTTGTATTACCGGTTTTGAGAAGTTGTAAATGCTATAAAGATTTCTATATCGAGACTGTTAGATTTTCTTTATTTTGTTGTTATTTAGTAAAGATTAGGCTTACCTAGTCCCTAAGACTAGGTGCCATCACGATACCCAACGGAGGAGAAATTGGGTCGTGACAGTTGTGATATTGATGCGCATGCGGCGGTATAAGGATATGAGTTAATGTGCATGCGACGAAATAAGATGGGAATTTATATGCATGTTGTTAGGAAGGGAATTACTCGAAGCCACACGGCGACATAAGGGGGCTAAAGTGCTTGTAGCTATTTCAAAAAAAATATTTTCAAAAATAACAAATGTAAGGCTCACACGGCGGTATAAGGATATCTTGTGATTTTGAATTGTGAAATGTGGATACGAGGCAGTACCTCGGTTGCGATTCTTGTTGTACATTCTATGTTAAAGAGGCTTGTTGGTTGAACAGTTTTGTTATATCTTGTTTTCCTTACTAGTATTTATTCGTGATGATTTCTTGATGTTCTTATCATGTGTTCCATCCTTGTTGCCTTTATTGCTTTAAATTCTGCTATTAGCTTACACTATTGAACTACTTTATTGCCATTTATTTTCTCGTTTGTCCATTACTTGACTATGTTATATTTTGTTCAGTTTCTCTTATCCTAGTAAGTGTCTTGACCTAACGTTGTCACTACTCTACCAAGGTTAGGCATGATACTTCCTGGGTACCGTTGTGGTGTACTTATACTACGCTTCTGCATATTTTTGTGCAAATCTAGGTACTTCAGCTAAGGCTAGGCATCAGTGATTTGACCATACATTTCAGAGAGTCCAAGGTATACATGATTGGCGCTCGCAGGCCTCGGAGTCACCGTCTGTCCTTACTTTTACTATTGTTTACTCTTTATTTAGACAATGTTGTACTAGGGATTCTCGGTATATTTATGTAGAGCTTATGACTCATTTCCTCCGATTTTGGGATTCATGTTATAGATATTCTATTTTGGAGTTACTATGAGTTTTATCGAATTATCTTATTATTTTAGTTGTTAAATTATGTTAAGCTATCAATGGATGTTAGGCTTACCTAGTTTTAAGGACTAGGTGTCATCATGCCATCCTAAGGTAGGAAATTGGCGGTATTGACCCTAATTCAAGATATAAAAGTAAATAATGATCCGCCCTGTGAAAAGCGTTGCCACCAAACCCAATAGTGGGTAAAGAAAGATAAAATATTTCTATCAATTGTAGCTATAAGCGCTACGCCAGTTATGTATTCATTGAATAATACAAATAGTCGTACCAATAGAAGCAAATAGGTCCAGCATCCATTCACCTCATCGTAAGCAGTAATTCCATCTAACCAGTGATTTTTATCCAGATCCACTAGCATAACTATGATTAGCATTGATAATTGCAAATTTCTTATAAAATTATGCATAAAATACATAAATAATTTCAAACAATATAAGTTGCATTATTTTTTTAGCTTCTTCAAAAATGGACAAATTCCACTGAATTAGGAGGGACAAATCCGATGTAATAATTAAAAAGGTTAAGAAAAAGCTATACATACACTCTTTGTCTTGACCAATTCACAACAACGAGAATACAACATGACTAATAAAGATCAAAGCAGGCCATACATGATGCAGGCAACATGAATATTGCGGGAGGTAATAATAAACCAGCATCTCTCTCAAAACTGGACTACCTCTTTTAAATCACCTTTATCATGTGATTTGCAGTGTTAGAATCTAATCAACTGTGTTGCGCAATTTTTGTTGTTGAGTCAATCATACAATATTATGTCTAAATCTAAATTAGTTAGGGTCAATAAAAAATCTGTAAGAGTAACACAGGAAACCCATCGGGAGAAAAAGTATGACTCACATTACGTGACACATAGAGAAACTAGTGTGCAGCTTAAGTGTCTCATTCCAAAATTGTCCTAATGGGGTGTATTGACCAACATAGACAGCTGAGGCAGTAATTATCAGTGGAGACTGGAGAGTAGATAGTGGCTTAGTACCATAAACTCAATAGTGACATAAATAGCAAAGAATTTCAAAGGACTTACTTTTAAATCAGGTGTGGAGGCAGAAGCTTTGATGAAGTGCGAGGTAACATGTGATATATTGGAACTGTTGAGAAATATCCCAATCTTGCAAGAAGTTATTTTTTTCATAGGAAAGACATTACATGTGTGTAACTTTTGTGAGAGATATCTGTACACAAAATCATTAACCTGAACGACAAATTAACATTAGGAATGTTCCTAGAATAGATAGCTCTGTATGCCTCTTCCTATCATATCTTAATACTCACTCACCATTTTGCTTATCCATTCCCATTGGAAGAGTGCTTTCTGTCTAATTTTTGTAAAAGTCAAATTCTTGTATAAAAGACCTAGAAACAGAAAGTACAAAAGTCAATATTGTGATTTGTTGAAAAATGGAATAATTGGTCAAATCTGAAAGCACTTTCAACTTAAAAGGGTTCATAACTACAAAGAAAGGAATACCCAGATGACACAAGAAATTATGTGAAAATAATAAAATTATTATCTTCTGATCAATGCTCAAATATTTTGCATGGTCATAAGAGATCATCTACCAATTCCTTGGTCAGAATTATTATCTCCTTTAAAGCTTTCAAATTTTAGAGGCGAAACCACGGCTGTAGCTCAAAAGCTATCTTCTCAGATCAATTCATGAACTTTATACGCATAGAAGAATAAAATTAACTCCTTATATGTAGTATGGAAAGCAGGGACACTCATGATAATATGGGCACTCATTTTTCCTTTAGCAGAACTCCATTAATGGTGAAGCCCAAGCAAATTTAAATAATACAAATGATCAGGAACGATAAATTGACTAACTCAACCATAATAATATGGTCAATTTACATTAACGACAACAACACATCCAATTTGAGTAATAGATAAAATACAAAATCATAATATTGCTTCATACCTTCAATAAGTATTTCTTTATTTTATGAAAACATTTCCCCCAATTCACGAGAATGTAAAAATTGTTGAAGTCAGCCCTAATTTGATATCGCTAACCATAGAACCAAATAGTTCAGGGGCTTTCACCAATTTTGAAACAAAAATGAAAAGTAATTTATACGAGAAGAAATGAAAATAGCTTGCGGAGATGGTACGGGGAGCTGGAAGAGTAGTACGTAGCCGTTACAGAAGGTTAAATAGCTTAGGATGTAAGTTTATAAGTTATACACTTAAGTCCGTCAGTAGTTTTGGTTATAAGTTTACTAAATTACACATTAGTCGATAAGTTGTTACTGTTGGGGCACTTTAGGTCCCTGTCAGAATTTGTTACACTTCCTTGTCTTGTAATGAGTAGTGGGAACTTATATAGATGCTTGTAATCATCTGAAAGGTTATGAATCAAAACCCTATTTTAATTTTTCCCTAATTTTCTATCTTGTTTTTCATTTGTTGTAATCGTAGCTTTACTTGTTCTTTTTCAATTTCTTGCCTTGTGCATCAGTGGTATCAGAGCAGTCCTTGGCTCTGTGGATATTATGGCATCAGAGATGAACGAGGTGATGAACATACTATAGAAAATATCGCTAGACAAGAGCAGCTGGAGGCAAACCATGAACAAAGCTGCAGAACACAAGATGAGGCCTTGAATGAGTTAAGAGAAGTGCTGAATGAAGTCGTGCAAGGGGAAAAGAGACTAGAGTGAGATAAGGAGCCAACTTACAATGGAGGTGAGCTTTATTCCTCTAATGATAAACCCGTAGAGTTGGCAGATCTAGTGACTCCCACGACAACATGCAACCATAGTGGAATACCACCCGTCACAGCTGGTACTACTGCTAAGACCCATCCCTTGAGTTCTTCTCATTCACAGGTCACTCATGTTGTCTCGAGCTCAGCAGTGATAGCTTCAAGTGTCCAAACACCCTTAAATCATAGTTACTAAATACATAACCTTGCCAACCGACCAGTGTTAACACCACAATCACCAGCTCCAAAACCAAAGTTTTGGTAACCTACAGTCTCCACAGTTCAGACCCAATTTGCCTCAACAACCCATTTCTTATATTCCTCAATTAACCGTGATACATGGTCCTCTCATATAGACCTACAATCAGGGAACAATGATAGATATGAATCTTTCTTATAATCCCTATCACCCAAACACTCCATTTCCACCTGCTTATAACAACCAAACCACCCATATTCCACCTCCACTATATCACCAATTCCCATATGTACCTACACATGTTCACTATCAACCACATCCCATAACTACCCAATACCAAGCACCCCAAACCAACCACAATGCCCCCTTACCAAATCTACCTTACACCAAATACACTAAAGTTGATTTTTCTAAATTCAATGGGGAAGATTTAGGAACCTGGTTGTATAAGGTGGAGCAGTGTTTTGCTGATGAAGAGGTTTCCGTTCAGCAGAAAATGAAATTGGTGTCACTTCACTTTGTTAAGCACACAAGCTCTGTTAAGGATTACCAGAAGGCATTTAATAGTGTGATGACCAGGATTAATTTATCAGTGGAGCATGCAATCAGTATTTTCTTGAACAACCTCAAACCTGAGATCAGCAATGCAGTAAGAGTTGGAAACCTGGTACATTTCCCTAAGCTTATTACCTAGCTAAGCTTCAGGAAGCAAGTTTTGCTGCACAAAGTAGAGCCATCAGAGGTCGTCAATAGGACCTTCTATGACCGAGATCTCAATGGGGCACCAATGTGCAGAAAACCAACTATAACACTTTCAAAAGACCACCGGTTTCTAAGTTTAACAACAACAGAAGGAGAAGATTAACACCTGCAGAGATGGATGAAAAAAGGGCCTAGGGAATCTGCTTCTTTTGTGATGCGAAATTCACTCCTAGTCATAAATGTAAGGCAAAAAGAAATTTGTACTCCATGAAATTAGAGGTGTTAGATGACCAACAGGAATGTGTGGACAAAGAAGAAGAAGAAGAAGAAGAAGAAGAAGAAGAAGAAGAAGAAGAAGAAGAAGAAGAAGAAGAAGAAGAAGAAGAAGAAGAAGAAGAAGAAGAAGAAGAAGAAGAAGAAGAAGAAGAAGAAGAAGAAGAAGATGGAGGAGTGGTAGCAGGAGTGGAACCTGAAGAAATAATAGAAGAACCTTTAGAGAATTGTGCCATATCTCTTCAGGCATTGAATGGAACTTTGGGTTACAAGACACTGAGACTCAGGGGATTCACTGAAGTGAAGCCTATTGAAGTCTTTATAGATTGTGGCTCCACTCACAATTTTATAGATGAAGACACAACAAGGAGGTTGGGATGTGAGATATGCAGAATCAAACCATAATTGGTGCAAGTGGCTGATGGGAGAGAGGTTTCCACTGAACAGATGTGCAAGGGATTTAGATGGTTGATGCAAGGAGCAGTCTTCCAGGGTGACTTCCTAGTATTTCCTATTGGAAAACGTGATTTGGTGTTAGGAATACAATGTCTATATCCACTAGAAGATGTTAAATTCATCTTCAGAAAATTGGTAATGGAGTTTGAGTACCAAGGAAGCTACTTAGACTCCAAGGCAGATAACAAGTTTCAAGTCTGTACAAGCAAAGACATTAGAGAAGTTAACAAGGAAGAACTCTCAGTTCTTTATGGTGAGGGTGAAGAGGAAGAAGATGCTAGAAACCCAGACCATGAGAGTGAATCTGCAGAAGAACCTATTGAGGTTAAGGCAGTGCTGACAGAATACCATAGGGTCTTTGGAGAACCTACACAATTGCCTCCTTTTAGGGGTGTCTTTGATCATCACATTCCCTTGATAGAAGGAAAAACACATGTAATGCCAGACCTTACAAGTATTCTCCTATACAAAAGGATGTTATTGAAAAGATGGTTAAGGAAATGCTGAAGCAAGGAGTCATTCAACACAGTTCAAGACCCTATGCTTCTCCTGTGGTGTTGGTAGGCAAAAAGTATGGCTCATTGAGATTATGTGTGGATTATAGGGCTTAAACAAACTGACAGTCAAAGACAAGTTCCCTATTCCCATTATTGAAGAGTTGTTGGACGAGTTAGGGGGATCACAGATCTATTCTAAGATAGATGTAAGAGCAGGTTACCACCAAATAAGAATGGCTCATACATAGACAAGACTGCCTTTAAAACTCATTCAGGACATTATGAGTACTTAGTAATGCCTTTCGGTTAACTAACGCTACCTCTAGATTTCAAGGATTAATGAACCATATTTTCCAAAGTATCTTCAGGCATTGAATGGAACTTTGGGTTACAAGACACTGAGACTCAGGGGATTCACTGAAGTGAAGCCTATTGAAGTCTTTATAGATTGTGGCTCCACTCACAATTTTATAGATGAAGACACAACAAGGAGGTTGGGATGTGAGATATGCAGAATCAAACCATAATTGGTGCAAGTGGCTGATGGGAGAGAGGTTTCCACTGAACAGATGTGCAAGGGATTTAGATGGTTGATGCAAGGAGCAGTCTTCCAGGGTGACTTCCTAGTATTTCCTATTGGAAAACGTGATTTGGTGTTAGGAATACAATGTCTATATCCACTAGAAGATGTTAAATTCAACTTCAGAAAATTTGTAATGGAGTTTGAGTACCAAGGAAGCTACTTAGACTCCAAGGCATATAACAAGTTTCAAGTCTGTACAAGCAAAGACATTAGAGAAGTTAGCAAGGAAGAACTCTCAGTTCTTTATGGTGAGGGTGAAGAGGAAGAATATGCTAGAAACCCAGACCATGAGAGTGAATCTGCAGAAGAACCTATTGAGGTTAAGGCAGTGCTGACAGAATACCATAGGGTCTTTGGAGAACCTACACAATTGCCTCCTTTTAGGGGTGTCTTTGATCATCACATTCCCTTGATAGAAGGAAAAACACATGTAATGCCAGACCTTACAAGTATTCTCCTATACAAAAGGATGTTATTGAAAAGATGGTTAAGGAAATGCTGAAGCAAGGAGTCATTCAACACAGTTCAAGACCCTATGCTTCTCCTGTGGTGTTGGTAGGCAAAAAGTATGGCTCATTGAGATTATGTGTGGATTATAGGGCTTAAACAAACTGACAGTCAAAGACAAGTTCCCTATTCCCATTATTGAAGAGTTGTTGGACGAGTTAGGGGGATCACATATCTATTCTAAGATAGATGTAAGAGCAGGTTACCACCAAATAAGAATGGCTCATACATAGACAAGACTGCCTTTAAAACTCATTCAGGACATTATGAGTACTTAGTAATGCCTTTCGGTTAACTAATGCTCCCTCTAGATTTCAAGGATTAATGAACCATATTTTCCAAAGTATCTTAGGAAATTTATCCGTGTCTTCTTTGATGATATCCTGATTTACAGCAAGAGCTTAGATGACCATGTGGTGCATTTAAAAACTACTTTTGAACTGCTAGTTCAACATCAGCTGTCAGCAAAAAGGAGCAAGTGTGAATTTGCAACTTGAAGGGTTAAATACTTGGGACAATATATTTCAGCTAATGGTGTCTCAACTGATCCAAAGAAGATTGAAGTTGTGCAATCTTGGTCGAAGCCAAAGTCTGTGTCACACTTAAGAGGGTTTTTAGGACTAGCAGGATATTACAAGAAGTTCATCAAGGGGAATGGCATTCTTAGCAAACCTTTGACTGATCTACTGAGAAAGGATGGGTTCAGATGGCATGAGGAAGCTAAAATTTGATTTGAACAGTTGAAGAAAGCCTTAGTCACAGCCCAAGTCCTGGCTTTACCAGATTTTTCATCTACTTTTGTTGTAGAAACTGACGCTTGTGATTTAGGGATTGGGGCAGTACTTATGCAAGGTAGGCAACCAATTGCATACTTGAGCAAGGGTCTGTCAAAGCAACATCAATCATTATCCATTTATGATAAGGAATTACTAGCATTAGTAATGGCTGTCAGTAAGTGGTCTCAATACCTAATAATCAGACCTTTTATTGTTAAGAGAGTTCAGAAGGCACTCAAGTTCTTATTGGAGCAGAAATTACATACTGAGAATAAACTCAAATGGATAACAAAGCTGATGCAGTTTGATTTTGAGATAGAATACAAGAAGGAAAAAGAAAATAAGGCAGTTGATGCCTTATCTAGGCTTCCATAAGTGGAATTAACAACTATGACCATCACAACTGTTAAATCTGGGTTGTTAGATATGATCAAGAGTAGCTGGGAAGAAGACACTGACTTTAAGTGTCACGACCCAAAATCTATCAAGGTCGTGATGGCGCCGGACACCATCGTCAGGCAAGCCAATCATTAATTAGTTAAAATAAATTCCTGTTTTAACATTTTTTTTTTGAAATTTTTACCTTTCACTTTATTACATGATAACTAAACAAAAACTCGTTAAGTAAATACGACAGTTTAATATTCCAATTTTTTTTATAAAGTACATCCCATACACATCCCAGAACCCGGTGTCACAAGTGCATGAACAATTTCTAAGAATTTATACAATCATTACAAAGCTTGTCCGAGATACAAATTGGACAATGGAGTTTAAAATAAAAATAAATACAATACGAGGGAGACTCTGTCAGCTGCGGATCGCCTCCGAATGATACAGCTCGCCTAAGTCTCCAAAGAACCAGCCACATCGCTGTGAAAGTACCTGTGCAATAAAAATGCACAGCAAGTGTAGTATGAGTACGAAAACAACGTGTACTCAGTAAGTATCCCGCCTAGTTAGACACTTGCTAGAGGTCAATTTAGTATAATCCAGTGAGACATTAAGCATGAATGTCATAAGAAATTTATTTAAATATCAGGGATAAGGAATGTCAGTTCTTCTTATATTTTAACACTTTAACACCTTCGTTATTTCAGTTGACAATTTAAATAATAATCAGGGATGAGAACATCAGACTTATTTCACATTTTACACATCAATTCTTCTTCTTTTTAACTGGCAATTAAGAATTTTCCTTAGCCGATAAACATGTATAAATCACAGGAAATACGCAACAATTATCATGCGCAAGAAATGCCGAGGGTCGAACGGTGCAGACCAACAATAATAAACTGTGCACTGCCGAAGGGTCGAACGGCTCGAACCATAGATGCATCTATTTTCCCCACTCGCGAATCGTTCATGCGACGCGGTTAACATAATCATAATAAGGCTAGCCTGCTCGCGAATCATACATGCGACTCAGGTTCTCATATGTACACGTATTCACATAATAAATCCACATTTTTATCAAGAAAACAACTTTTCAAGAAAATGATAAAATTCTTCTTAAAGGGACACGAAAAATAGCATTTAAATCTTTATTTTGAAACTCATTTGCCAAGTTTAATAATATAACCTTATCAGGAACACGATTATCCTCGCAGGAATCAATTCTCTTTCTAGGTGATTAAGAAAATGAACTCTAGTCTTCTTAGGTATTCAATTTCTATTTCGATCATATTAGCGGTTTAATATTACTGGTAAGATCACAAGTACAACAGTAAGGCATGCTAGTGGGTCCTAGACTACCCGGACATGGCATAACAGTAGCTACGCATGAACTACCGTCACCTCGTGTGTACGTAGCCCCTGCAGATAGTAACACATATTTAATTAGTTCACCTAGGGGGACAATTCCCCCTCACAAAGTTAGAAAGGAGACTTACCTCGCTCTGAAGTTCCATAACCCGCTTCCAAGCCCTTCCGACGAATCCAACGCCCTAAAACTATCCAAATAACGGCAAACTAATGAAAATATACTCTAATATTTGCAACAATTAAAATTATATAATTTCCTAACTCCGCTCAGTGAATTGACCAAAATGCCCTCCAGGCCACGTGCCCGGAATCCGAAATTTCTCGAATATATATTCTACCCATAGCTTTACTAGTTCAAGTACACAATTACTCCAAATTTGATGCTCAAATTCGTGGTAGAAATCCAAAATACCATTTCTAGGTTTTCTTCAAAATTTCCCAATTTTTCCATAATTTTTCATGTTTCAATCCATGAATATACCTTGTATTTAAATTGAGATGAGTGGGAATAACTTACCTTGTGATCCTTGACGAAAACCCACTCTTGAAGCTCCTCAAAATCGCCCATGCCAAATGAAATTAGGAGAAAATTAGCCAAGATCCTCGTTTTAAGACATTCTGCCCAGGCCGATTTTTGCACCTGCGATCCAGTCTTCGCACCTGCGCTTCCGCAGGTGTGCCTATGAGCCCGCACCTGCGGCTTCCAAAGCCGCACCTGTGGCCAAATCCTCGCAACTGCAGTCACACCAGACACTAACAACCTCAGCCTTCTTCAAACTCCAAATTTGATCTGTTAACCACCCGAAATCCACCTGAGGCCCCCCGGACCCCGCCAATTACACCAACCTGTTACAAAACATAATGCGGACTTGCTCGAGGCCCCAAATCACATCAAACAACGCCCAAAACCACGGATCGCACTAAAATTTAAGCTTTATGAACTTGAAATTTCAAACTTCCACCTCCGATGCCGAAACCTATCAAATCACGTCCGATTGACCCTAAATTTTGCACACAAGACATATTCGACATCACGGACCTGCTCCAACTTTCGGAATCGCATTCCGACCCCGATATCAAAATTTCCACTTCCGATCGGATTCCTCAAAAACCTTCAAATTTCTATCTTTAGCCAAATGACTTCAAAATGGCCTAGGGACATCCGATCGCGCTCCCAAATCCAGAATCACCATACGGAGCTATTCCCAGGCTCGGAATCCCAAACGGACATCAATATCACTGAAATGCACTTCAAGCCAAACTTAGGAATTTCTTCAAGAATGTAGACTTCCACAATATACGTCAAAACGCTCTCGGGTTATCCAAAACCCGATCCGGACATACGCCCAAGTCCGAAATCATCATACGAACCTGCAGGAACCTTCAAAGCCCGATTCGGAGGTCGTTTACTCAAAATTCCAATCTTAGTCAATTTCTCTAACTTAAGGCTTTTGAAATGAGAATTTTCTTTCCAATTGACTCCTCCCGAAATTCAACTCCGACCATGCCCACGAGTCATAATACCTGAAATTGAGTTGTTCATGACTTCAAACCGCTGAACGACGTGCTAGATCTCAAAACGACCGGTCGGGTCGTTACATTAAGGACTTGATTCAGTCCTTAAGGGGGAAGGGAACTGACAGTAAGGGTTATGCCTTTTTACATGGGCAACTGAGGAAGAATGGTAGGCCGGTAGTAGGTCCTAACAGACAACTCAAAAAAGAGATTTTGCAACTTTGGCGTAGCACGCCATTAGGTGGACACTCTAGAGCTGATAACACTTATAAGAAAGTATCTGCACTTTTCTATTGGAAGGGAATGAGAGAAAAGGTACAAGAATTGGTTAAGAATTGTGACATATGCCAAAGGCATAAATATGTTTATGCTCCATACTCTGATCTGCTGCAACCTCTTAAAATACATGTAGTTGCTTCGTGCAGCATAAGTATGCACTAATAGAAGGTCTGCCAAAATCCAAGGGGAAATCAATGATTTGAGTAGTGGTCGACAAGCTTAGCAAGTATGCACATTTCATAGGCTTATCTCACCCTTACTCTGCAACTGATATAGCAAGGTTATTTATGGATAACATCTACAAACTATATGGAATACCTAAAGACATTGTGAGTGATAGAGATCCACTATTTACCAACGAATTTTGGCAAGAACTACTATCCATGATGGGAGTGAGCTTGAACACTTCAACAACCTATCATCCCTAAACAGATAGGCAAACAGAAGTGGTGAACAGATGCTTAGAAACCTACTTTAGGTGTTTTTGTTCAGACTCACAAACTGATTGGTACCAATATTTGGCTACAGCAGAATGGTGGTACAATACCACCTTCCATTCATCAATTCAATGCATTCCTTATGAAGCACTCTACGGGAAACCACCACCCTTACATATTCCTTATGTAGCTGGTGATTCAGAATCCATGAAGGTTGACATAAGCTTACTCACAAGGGAATTCAAGTTGCAATTGCTAAAGTACAACTTACAAAGAGCTCAAGAAAGGATGGTGGAGCAAGCGAATAAACACATATCAGACAGGCAGTTTCAAGAAGGGGATTGGTATATTTAAAAATACAGCCTTATAGGCAAGTCACTATGTCGGGATCTCATTTTACCAATGGCAAAGGGGCAAATATACCCATGTACTTTCAAAAATGGTCTAAGAATACCCCTCATTATACTATTGGGTTATCTATACCCCTGCCGGCATACTTTGGAATAAAAATATCCTTATTTTGGATGGAGTGCCACATGGCAGCACCAGATTAAAATGACCTTTTTTTACCCGATCTGCTTAGAATAAACCCACAACCCGACCCAAGTAAAACCCCACTTAAAATACACTGCTTCGGCGTCTATACATTCCCACCACCTCTGTGTAAATATTATAGCGTTGGTGTTCATCTTTCTTTAAAATCTATCTGATCCTATTCGGTTTTCTTGTTTGTTTCATCTTTTCTTTTTTTTATTCTTCTTTGTTGGAAGATGGAAGGAGGGTCATGTTTTTCAAGAATAGAGAAGAAAAACCAAAGGCAAATATCCAACAAGAGAAGCCATATAGAGGAAATCGTAAGAGGAAATGGGGAAAGTGGGTGGCAGAAATAAGAGAACCAAATAAAAGGTCAAGAATTTGGCTAGGTTCTTACTTTTCTCCAGTAGCAGCTGCTCGTGCCTATGACACTGCAGTTTTTTATTTGAGAGGCCCTTCTGCTAATCTCAACTTCCCATAATTCATTGTTAATGAAAATCATGAATTTCACAACCAACTTTCTGCTTCTGATATTCGTAAGAGAGATACTGAAGTTGGTGCCAAAGTGTATGCTAATTTGCAAGTTGCAACCAATTCTACAGAGTCCAATAATTTCATTTCCAATTCAAAATCCAAGTGGTTATCAATGACCCTATTTTACCTCACCCCCTCCGTTGAAACAGAAAGAAGCACAATATTATAGCGCTGGTGTTCTAATTCGTTGTTCAGTGTATTATTTTAAGTGGCGTTTTACTTGAGTCGATTATGTGTTTATTCTAAGCGGATCGGGTAAAAAAATAGGTCGTTTTAATACGGTGTTGTCACATGGCACTCCATCCAAAATAAGGGTATTTTTGTTCCAAAGTATGACGGCAAGGGTATAGATAATCCAATAGCATAACGAGGGGTATTCTTAGATCATTTTCGAAAGTACAGGGATATATTTGGCCCTTTGCCATTTTACCAAACTATCAGCTAAATATTATGGACCTTACCAAGTGTTGTAGAAGGTGGGGCAGGTAGTCTACAAACTCTCACTTCCCCCTCAGCTGTTAATACATCCCACATTTCATGTTTCTCAATTTAAACAATGCCATGAGCTACCAAAGACCATATCTCACCCACGAGTGCTGAAATTAGCAAGCCATTACTGCCCTTCTGCCCTTAACCCCATAAAATTTTGGATAGGCGTTTGATTCAAAAGGGAAACAAAACAGTGGCTCAAGTTCTCATTCAATGGAAAAAGTTTCCATTTGATCTCGCAACCTGGGAGGATTATCAAGCCTTGAAGATTCGCTTTCCAAAGTTCCCTCCTTGAGGACAAGGAATTTCTTAACGGGGGAGAACTCATATGAGAAGAAATGAAGATAGCTTGCGGAGATGGTACGTGTCACGACCCGAAATCCATTAAGGTCATGAGGGCGCCGGACACTAATGTCGGGCAAGCCAACACAAAATAGTTAAATTAAATTCCTATTTTAGCGTTTGAAATCTTTATTACCTTTCATTTCATTACATAATAAGTAAATAAAAATCCGTTAAGTAAGTAACGATGGTTTAAAAATCCATTTAAATAAAATACATCCCAAACTTATCCCAGAATCCGGTGTCACAAGTGCATGAGCAAATATCTAGGAATTATACATGTACTACAATACTTGTCCAGAATACAAACTGGACAAGAAATTTAAAATAAAATACAATACATCCGAGGGAGACTCTGCCGGCTGCGGTTCGTCTCCGGATGATGCAGCTCGTCTAAGTCTCCAAGTCAGCTACATCACTCGTCAAGCAGAGCCACTAGCTTATGAATGTATCTGTGCAATAAAAATGCACAGCAAGTGTAGCATGAGTACGAAAACAACATGTACTCAGTAAGTATCCCGCCTAACCTCGAAGAGGTAGTGATGAGAGGTCGAATTTTGACACTTGCTAGAGGGCAATTTGATAAAATCAAGGGTGACACTAAGCATGGATATCATATGCAATTTAACAAGTAGCGACAGGAAATAGCAACTTCTTTCACATTTAATATTCTTAAATCCTCGTCATTTCAGTTGACAATTTAAAATTTCCAGGCCAGTAATCAAGTAAAAATCACAGAAATTACGCAGCAAATATCATGCACAAGCAATGCCGAGGGTCGAACGGCGCGAACCAATGATAATAAAATGTGCACTGCCGAAGGGTCGAACGGCTCGAACCATAGATGCATCTATTACCCTGCTCGCGAATCGATCATGCGACGTGGTCATATATAATAATAGAGCTACCCTGCTCGCGAATCATACATGCGACTCAGGTACTCATAGATACACATATTCACACATTAAATTCACATTTTATTAGTAAAACAGTTACTCAAGGAAGTGATAAAATTCTCTTTGTAATGGACTCGAAGATAGTATTTAAATCTTTTCTGGAAATTCATTTGCCAAGTTCGATAAGGTTTTAAATATTATAAATTTATCAGTAAGGCTACAAGTACGGCAAGTAAAGCATGCTTTATCAGGAAAACAATTATCCAAGGAAAATCAATCCCCTTTCTAGATGATTAAGAAAATAAACTTTAACCTTCTTAGGTATTCAGTTACTAATTCGATAATTTTAACGGTCTAATTTTTTTAGTAAAATTACAAGTACAACAAGTAAAGCATGTTAGTGGGTCCTAGACTACCCAGACAATCATGATACTATGCATGGATTCCCATCACCTCGTACGTGCGTATCCCCCACAAATAGTATCACATACTCGATTAATTCACCTATGGGGACAATTCTCTCTCACAAGGTTAGAAAGGAGACTTACCTCGCTCCGGAGTTCCATAACCGGCTTCCAAGCCCTTCCAATGACCCAAATCAATGCATAACGCCCCAAAACTAGCCAAATAATGGGAAAACCAATGAAAATATACTCTAATACTTGTAACAATTCAAATTATATAAATTTCCAACTCCGCTCGAAAAGTTGACCAAATTGTCCTCGGGCCCACGTGCCCGGATTCCGAAATTTCTCGAAGATAAACTCACCCATAGACTTACTAACTCAAATATATAATTTACTCTAATTTTCATGCTCAAATTCGTGGGCAAAATTCAAAAATACAAATTCTAGGTTTTCTTCCAAATCCCATAATTTTCCACAAATTCCCACACTTAAATCCGTACCTAAACCATGTATTTAACTTGAAATGAAATGGAACAACTTACCTTGTGATGCTTGAAGAAAATCTCCCCTTGAAGCTCTCCACAATCGCCCACACCAAATGAAAATAGGGGAAGAATGGCCAAATTTTCCGTTTTTAAAACACTGCACTGCCTCCGGTCCTTCCGCCCCTGCGGTGACTACGCCCGCAGGTGTGCCCAAACTCTCGCACCTGCGGTTTCCTCCTTCCCCTGCCGGCTCCGCACCTGCGCTCTCTCGTTCGCATCTGCGCCTTCGCAGGTGCGGAAATAACCTCGCACCTGCGGGCCCCAGCCAAGCCACCTCTTTTCCGCTTCTGCGACACCATAGCCGCACCTGCGGCCAAAACCTCGCAGGTGCGGTTACACCATATGACAACAACCTCAACTTTCTCTCAACTCCAAATTTGATCCGTTAACCACCTGGAGTCCACCCGAGGCCCCCGGGACCCTGTCCAATTACACCAACCTGTTCCAAAATATAATACGGACCTGCCCGAGGCCTCAAATCACATCAAATAACATCAAAACAATGGATCGCATCACAACTCAATCTTTATGAACTTTGAAATTTCCAACTTCTACATTCGATGCCGAAACCTATCAAATCATGTCTGATTGAACCCAAATTTTGCACACAAGTCACATTCAACATTACGGACATGCTCCAACTTTCGGAATCGCATTCCGACCCCGATATCAAAATTTTCACTTCCGGTCAGATTTCTTAAAAACCTTCATATTTCTATCTTTAGCCAAATGACTTCAAAATAATTTACGGACCTCCGAATTCACTTCTGATCGCGCTCCCAACTCCAGAATCACCATACAGAGCTATTCCCAGACTCGAAATCCCAAACGAGCATCAATATCACTAAAATTCACTTCAACCCAGACTTATGAAATTTCTTCTAAAATGCTGACTTCTACAATATGCGCTAAAACACTTCTGGGTCGTCCAAAACCCGTTTTGAATATATGTCTAAGTCCGAAATCATCATACAAACCTGCTGGAACCTTCAAATCCTGATTCTGAGGTCGTTTACTCAAAATTCCAATCTTAGTCAATTCTTCCAACTTAAGGCTTCCGAAATGAGGATTTTCTTTCCAAATTGACTCCGAACTTCCCGAAATTCAACTCCGACCACGTCTACGAGTCATAATACCTGAAACGAAGCTGCTCATGTCCTCAAACCGCTGAACGACGCGCTAGGGCTCAAAATGACCGGTCGGGTCGTTATAGTACGGGGAGCTGGAAGAGTAGTATGTAGTCGTTACAGGAGGTTAAATTTAGGTTAAGATGCAGTTTTATAAGTTATACACTTAAAACCCTCAGTAGTTTAGGTTATAAGTATACTAAATTACACATTAGTCCATAAGTTGTCATTGTTGGGGCACTTTAGGTCCCTGTCAGAATTAGTTACACTTCCTTGTCTTGTAGTGAGTAGTGAGAACTTGTATAGATGCTTGTAATCATCTGAAAGGTTATGAATCAAAACCCTATTTTAATTTTACCCTAGTTTTCTATCTTGTTTTTCATTTGTTGTAGCCGTAGCTTTACTTGTTTTTCTTCAATTTCTTGCCTTGTGCATCAGTAATAGAGGAAAATAGATGTTAGAGAGTTCGAGATACGAAGAGAGCGAAAGTAGATAACCCAACAATTCAGATCAAATTAAAAAGAGAAAAAACACTTTAAAGTCAGAATGAAGGCCATGATACATAAAGATCAAGCGGAAAAAGAAAAAAAATTGACCAAAATTTGAAAGAGGAGATGAGTAAACTTGGAGTATCTTTGACAAAGCGAAAGAACCCCATGGGAGAAGGATTCAGAAAACGAATGGATGCTCAATGCGGTGGCTGAAAAAACGAAGAAAGATGCACGGACTGCAAAATTAAGAGGCGAGTAATAACTAAAATGACGATTTTGCCCATGATTTGAAATCTTTTGATATGGAGCAGTCGGAACCTTTCCTCTTCTAAGCAAACAGGTCAAAATTGTGGCTTCTAATATATATTTTCTCCATTTCAATTAACGTGAACCTATTTTTTTTAGTCCGTGCCAAAAAAAATAATTATTTTTTATTTGAAAACAATTTACTTTTATACAATAATTTATAGCCATACAAAAAATATGAGCCTCATTTTACACCACAAGTTCAAAAGTCTTTTTTTTTTTTTTTTATATTTCGTATTCAGTCAAATAAGTTTATATAAATTGAAACGGAGAGAGTATATATCTTTTGCATCAAAATTTGCCTAGAAATATTTGATTGTGGCTCGTGTGGAAAATTTGCCTAGAAATGTTTGATTGTGGCTCGTGTGGAGCTGTTACAGAGGCCAAAGGGTTCTGCAATTATGTTTGTCCCTTTACTTCTAACATTAAATTTTCCCTTTCTTCCAAAAAAAAAGAGGAAAAAGAAACTTGAGAAGGACACGAGAAAGTTATACACGAGCAGTTCAGACTTTTGCATGAGGACGTTACTTAGACTCATAAAATGTTGAAGCATATTTTGTTGCTTAAGCCTGCTGTTTTTCATACATGGTAGATTAAATTCAATGTGATGGCTTTATTCACTTTAATTTAAGTATTCAGCCTTTTACCTAGATTGGGTGCCGTTGATAAAGTTGTTGTCATGTGATCAGGAGGTTACGAGTTCAAGCCGTGGAAACAGTTTAAAACACAGTCGTTAGGCAAACCAACAATCAAATCAATATGCCGACAATAAGTCCAAGATACATTTTTAAACAATTAAAGAAATAAAGAGTGAAAATTCGTTCATTTTCATAAAAATATAGATGTTATTATTTTAAATGTTCGAACGTGGTCAAATTATAAACCAAGAACATAATCTATGTTCCCAAAACCCGGTGTCACATGTATATGAGCATCTACTAGGGAGTACCATACTAATACAATATCTATCTAGAATACAAAATAGACAGGATAAAATAAATGAATATGATGGAGACTCTGTGTACTGCGGATCGTAGCATGAGATGCAGCTCACCTTAAAGTCCCTTCAGCAAGTGTGCCTATGCGCCAAGATGACCACCAAATAAACCTATCTCGATACCTGTACAATTAGTGGAGAAGTGTAGCATGAGTACGTAAATAAACGCGTACCCGGTAAGTATCTAGCCTAACCCCTGAGAAGTAGTAACGAGAGATCGATATTTACACTTACTAGTGGTCCAATAAATCAGGTATAATGAAAGTAAGCAGATATGAGGGCATAGCAGGTAAAAGAATGAAACAGATATAAGTACATAATATGATCTTCAACAGAATAATAAACACGAGGTCTTCAGTGATCAGATATTAACTCGAGCGGAATACATAATGGTCAACACCAGATAAAAGGTCACATATCAAGTTAGAAAAATTTGCGGGTACATTTTCTTTTAATCAAATATTGCGCACGATTCTACCGAGCGAGCGGACCGATCCCATAAGAGTGTGTTACAATATCATGTTGAGGCGAATGACCCGATCCCATAAGAGTGTTTTATAATAATCCTGCTGAGGCGAGCGACCCGACCTCATAAGAATATGTTACTCAACCGAGGCGAACGGTCCGTCCCATGAGAATATGTTACATCATACTGCCGAGGATAACGACTCGATCCCATTAGAATAAGAAATTTTAACGGGTCCTTGATCCCACTCACGAATATACATGTGAGTAATGAAATTCAAGAAAATTTTCCGATGTACGCACATACCAGAAGAAATCCGTAAGGGAAGTACAATTTTGACGGCTAGTCAAGTAGCTCGTCAAGTATCTAAAAATAGCAAGCCTATTACTCTACATGAGTCTAGTCTTAGGTTATGATGTGAAGTAAAACATTTAAACAGAAAAGAATAACTCAAATAGTACAATTAAAGCATGACGTGAGTCTAAGTCTACCCGGACATATTCAGGAATTCTAGCATATGCACGGACACTCGTCACCTCATATGTACGTTGCTTGTAGCACATAACAAATATAGCACCTACGGGGTAAATTCCCCCTCACAAGGTTAGACAAGAAACTTAGCTCTCTCTGAAATCCGATAACCGACTCCAACGCCCCTCTAACTCCTCAAACGAAATCCAAATGATTCGGAACTAATCAAACAACGTGCAAACCAATCAAAATATACTCAAAGACTCGTAATTTAACAGTTTACAACAATTCACAACTCAGCTTAAAAAGTCAACCCACAGCCTCACGCACCCGGATTTTGAAAATTCTCTAAGATAAATTCTACCCATAATACCATGAACTCAAATATATAATTTATCCTTAATTCCATGTCCGATTTTGTGGTCAAAATTCAAAAAATACCATTTCTATATTTTCTTCCAATATTTCAGCATTTCTACCAATTTCATGTTAAAATCCATATATAACTCATGTATTTAGCTCACAATGTGTAGAAATCACTTACCTTGTGATAAATGATGAGAAAGCCCCTTTAAAATTGCCCCAAAACCGGCTACAATGGAAGAATGAGATTAAATAAGCCAATTCCAGATCATGCAAATTTATACACTGCTCAGGCGACCCTTTATCGTGAACGCGACATGTCCCTCGCATTCGTGAAGCACACCCAGCTCCTGCTCCAAAATCCTTCTTCGCAAACGCGAGACTAGTCTCGCAAACGCAATGCTTCACCAGGATTCCCCATCGCAAATGCGTTCAGGCCTTCGCGAACGCGAAGTCCACTCTCCAAGCTCAGCTTCCCTTTCGAGAACGCGAACTGGCCATCACGAACGTGTACCACACCTGTCCCAAACCTTTCTGAATGAAACTCTTCAATTGCGAACGCGAAGAACAAACGACCTCCATCTCAAATCTTCTTCGCGAACGTGTTCACTCCAATGTGTTTGCGAAGGACAACACCAGAAACCAGCCAGCAGCTACAAAACACCCAAACTTGGTATGAAACCATCCCGAAATGCACCCGAGGTCCCCGGGACCTCGTCCAATTACACCAACAAGTCCCAATGCCTTATCCAAACTTATCTAAAGGCTCAAAACGCCACAAAAAATATTAAAATCATGAATCGACGATCAAAATCCTTCTTTTAACTTCTAAAAACCTTCAAACTTCGACGAACGCGTGCGAATCACACTTAAATATTCCTATATGATGCCAAATTTTACGTACAAGTCACAAACCACAATACAAACCTATTCCAAGGTTAGGAATTCCAAACATACATCGATAACACCAAAGTCCACTTCATATCAAACTTATAAAATTCTAAAACCTTCAAAAGGCTAAATTTCCACAATCAGTGCCGAAATGCTTCCGGACCATTCGATACTCAAACCGAACATACGCCCAAGTTCGAAATCACCTTACGAAGCTATAAGAACCTTCAAATCCCGATTTCGAGGTCGTTTATCCAAAAGTCAAATCTTGGTCAACTATTCCAACTTTAAGCTTCCGAATTAAGAATTATTCTTCCAAATCAACTCCGAACTTCTCAAAAATCAAAACCAACCACTCGTTCAAGTCATAATACATGAAGAAGTTATTCAAGGACTCAAACCGTTGAACGACGTGCTAGATCTCAAAACGATCAATTGTTCGTTATATTCTCCCCCACTTAAATATATGTTCGTCCTCAAACGTGCTGAAAACCGTTCCAGCATTGTGCGAAATCACTGTTTAACACCTCGTGCACCTGCTCGTGCCATCACGATCCAAATGAGCACATTAACTCAACCCATACGGAAAATCCTTCTTGCTACCTTAGCCCACGAGCCTTAGAACCCAATTTCAACATCCAAAATATTTTACAAGGTCCGGTTCTAGCATACATACACCATATCAATCTCCACAAGCTGCACCGAAGCATACGTATACACCCAAGTCATAATCACATGACGCACTGCATAATCCATATGCATATAGTGATATCTTTTAACCACACTAGCTGAAAATATTCCGAATCTAGTACCGGTAATACACCTCCTAACACATGAAGGCCATGTTCCAACCCTTGCAACACTACAACCAAGAAAGAGACATACAAAATCTCATAATCACTCGTCAAATCAATAAATCATGGAGCTCTTCTGCTCAACAAGAACTATTGCCACATTCTGAACTGATTAGCGATATTCTCCCTCCAAACATACATTATACGAATACAATTCTGTTGATTCTAGGCCCAACAATCTCGTTTCACCCAGTACAAACTATTATGTCGAAAGCCACATAACCGTCTAAAATCTCATATGACGTCATCAATACGTCAACAAGCCGCAAATCAAATATGACCAGTAAAAAAAATGAACCCGAATACAGATCTATTCAGCCTGCCTAACGAATAAAATAACCAAACAAATGCTATGAACCTATCTTAAAGATAAGAAACAAGACGCACAAAATAAGTATAAGGAACCATAATAAACATCTCACTATTGCAGCGTGCAACCCGATCCAAACATCATACCCGTGGCGGTGTGCCACCCAATCCACATATAATAAATCTTCATGGGAATACACATCGAGCAAAGAATTCTCATAATCACTAGACACACGTATAATAACCACAGACACGTCGAGTGCATAAACATAACCTTAGGGAGACGGATAGCACCATGCGCTACAAAGGCCAAACACAACTAAGGTGTAATAAACAACCAGCATCTCGAGAGTCCTCTCGCTCATCTAACACTACAAGCTATGCATGATCACAACACACGTATGAAAAAAAAATCAAACCGCCTCACAACCCACATGACATAAAAGAATAACACATGAAATAGGTGATGACAGGAACAACACCCACCACGCCCGAAGACTCATCCATAGACAAATGTTATGCTGCATAAACATATTCCATCTGGTGCAGAATATACATTCATATTAGCCCCACCAATGGACCATTAAACCGATTCCGAACATCTCAAAATAGGTAAGTATCCTTTCATGATCCCTATGAACACATTCATGACACATCCAAACAACTATCGAATCATGAACAAACTCCCACAGTCCGCAGCCAAAGGAAAAAAGTGTTCCTCAGACATAGACTATCCAATCCGTGGCAGCACCAGAATCTCCGTGCCTGACCTCGATCTCTACTACTTAAATGACTGATACATCACACCTACATAATCATCCCATGTGAGGTACTCCCACAACCTTCTGCACCAAGTAACAAAATATGCACATCCATGGATACCACACATGCTATAACTATAATGCAAATCAAGAATCCATAATTCAATACAAAATGCCTCTTCCACAGAACACCATTCTCAGGTGACATTAAAATAGCGCTAGTATACTCTAAACATCAGAAATCTCCCCCTCCTTTGAGCTCGTGACATCCCTGACAAAATTGAACTGTAACCTTGACTCTTCAATTCCAATTACATACGGCTCACGGCACCTATCATGTTGCGACGCGAGAGTACAAGAATCTCATCATTTCTCCTAGGCCACCAGTAGAATAAACAATTCCTCATCTAGAAACCTTTCACTTAACTCATTTCAGGAGGAAAATAGAAACATGCAACCAACTTAATATAACTGCAGAAAACACAAACCTCAAGTCATGATCTAAATCGCCATAAGTCTTTTGGTTTCCATTACACATAACAAACCATCGGAATCAAATACCTCTAAATCAAGTTACAGAGACTGCCAAGCCCTCAAGCATAGCCATGAGACACCCGTTTAGCCTTATTGCACTGAAGGAACCGATCATTTTCTCTACCATACCGATCCAAACCACTACTAAACTGACTCAAGTCCTAAGTTCTTCTCTTGACTTACCTTCAAAATTAATACTTCTCCTTTCCAGCACACAATGGACCTCAATTGACACTCATCCCGAGTGACCCTAAATTGCAAGACCACATTGCCCCAGTACCCATAAGCTATTTTATACTCTCCTCATTCACTCAATAGTATCTCCGACTAATACACCCGCTCTGAAACATCATTTGTGAGTCCGAAGTTGCTTCTTCCATCTTTCTAACACTGCACCGCAGACTGGTGGCAAGACAGAAATATTCCAAGCCTCTTTCACACTCCGCTGCAAAACTAATTCCTTAGCCACACGACAAACCCGATAATCCTTAGGCACTGTACTTTAATTCTTGAACCCACTAAAAATCATTCTTTTAACTTTCAAACCTTCAAACTTTGACGAACGCATCTGAATCATACTTAAACATTTCGGAATGACACCAAATTTTATGTACAAGTCACAAATCATAGTACAAACATATTCCAAGGTTTGAAATCCCAAACAGACATCGATGACACCTAAGTCCACTTCAAATCAAACTTAAAAAATTCTAAAACCTTCAAAATGCCAACTTTTCACAATAAGCGCTGAAACACACCCGAACCATCTGATACTCAACATGAACATACGCCCAAGTCCGAAATTAACTTACGAACTTATTGGCACCCTCAAATCCTGATGGTCATTTACTTAAAAGATAAACTTTGGTCAACTCTTCCAACTTAAAGCTTCCAGATTGAGAATTATTCTTCTAAATCAACTCCGAACTTCTAAAAAATCAAAAGAAACTACACGTGCAAGTCATAATACATGATGTGAAGCTACTCAAGGTCTCAACCCATCGAACGACGTGCTAGAGCTCAAAATAACCAGTCGGGTCGCTACATTTGTAGTGAGTTATTAGAAGTAATTGGGTCATAGTTTACTTGATCATGCATTATGTTTTAATGATTAATAAATCAGGACTAATCATGTGAAAGAACCAGGTTTACATTCCAGGATAATACGCTACTAACAGGAAAAAACCAGGTTTTACATTCAAGTGGTCTAAATTTTAACCTATTTACTTTTAAGAAGTGTAATCATAGGCCAGTGCAGAATCTTCGAGTTTTCGTTAGCTTCCTAGACTAGAGTTAGTTTGGAATGGGTAGCTATAATTGAGTTGATTGTAAGGGTTAGGGTGCTAGAGTTAGTCCTTAGTTATAGAGTTGTAATCTAAAAACTATTCATTGAGATTTAGTGAAGTTTGAGGAAATCCTACTGGGGTAGGTCGTGATATTTGCTCCCTTGAGCACAGAGGTTTTTCACCTAAATATCTCTACGTCATTTATTCTTCTCAATTATTTCTGTTTGTGTCTATCTGCTTAGTTCAAAGAACCAGGTTTTTTAGAATTTCCAAAATCGAGTAAGATATAATTCAACCCACCTTCTTGAGTATGGTTCAACTCTGAAATAGCAATTGGTATCAGAGCAAATTTTTTCATAAGAGGCTAACACCTTGAAAGGATCTGCAATGATTGCACTACCGAATGCTCAAGAAGGACAATCAACTGTTAGACCACCATTGTTCAATGGAAAATACTATGGTTGGTGAAAGGAAAAGATACTTTTTTTTTTGGAAAGAGAGGACCTTGAGCTTTGGGATATTGTTAAAAGAACCAAAAGATTCCCGTGCTGGTTGATGACAAATGTATTACCATTGGACCAAATCCTAGAGAAAAATATTTTGAAGAATATGTCAAAATTTTCCAAAAGAACACTAAAGCCAAGAAGATTTTGATATGTTGCATTGGCCCAGATGAATACAGTAGAATCTCAACATTCAGAGATGCAAAAGCATCATGGGATGCCTTATAGTGTGCAAATAAAAGTTCCTCTCAAGTTAAACCGTAAAATATTAACATATTAACTAGGCAATATGAACTATTTAAGATGAAAGAGGGGAAAACAATTCTGGAGATTCATACAAGGCTTATATCAATCATCAATGAGTTGAAATCTCTTGGAGAAGTTATCCCATGAAACAAAATAGTGAGAAAAATATTGAACATACTACCATCCTCATGGGGCAGTAAGGTCAATGCCATTATTGAAGCAAGAAACTTGAACATAAGACTTTTGATGACCTTATTGGTAAAATGAAGACATATGAATTAAAGTCTAATCAAGATCATCTAGATAGACAGTGTACTGGACCTCGCAAGACCAAGAATCTGGTTCTTAAGACCACTCAGAAGTAGGACATTGATGAAGATGATTAGTCACTGATGGTTAAGGAAGACAATGATTTAGAACCTGAGATCTCTTGGCATTAATGGAAAACCCAGACTCTGATGTTGATGAGGAAGTGGAACCTGAGGTAAGTTTGTAAGACAATAAAGACAAGACTTATACCTACTTTAAAATGAAATTAATCTCCTTGTGTGGTATCTTGATTGATGCATATCAAAATGTTTATGCTGAACAGGAATAATTAATGAATGACTATGCATAACGTAGTTTGAGAACAAAGATCTAGAAGCAAATAGAGAAAAACATAAAATCTTTTAAATTGATCTCAAGGACCAGATCCTTGCTTTTGAAGATGAAATGATTGCCTTAGAAATTGGGAACAAGGAACTGCTCAATGCTCCCACCAAGGGTAAATACTTAGCCATAGATATTCAGGAGAAACTAGAAAGTGAACTAAAGAAAGTTAATACAAATCTTGTAGTTGAATCAGAAAAAGTTAGGGTGTTTCGAGAAAATCTCATTAGGCTAAATATGAATTAGAAAGAAATTTAAAATGCACCAAGTCTTCACACATAATGTTTAAGATGCATGAAAGTCACAGTGGCAACAAAAAGAGTTTAGGATATACTAAGGCTAAAACCCCATATAATCACAAAAACAAGTATGTTGATATCTTTGACAATCGTCTATGCAAACACTATGGTAATAATAGGCGCTTCAAAGAAACATCCACAGCTAGAATCCAAGCAAGGCTGAAGAATGTTGGCAAATGTTGAGAAAATGAAAGTTATTAAACCTGGATTTCATTGAAAAGTGAAAACTACTCGGATGGATTAAAAAGAATTGATTCATTCTTTTACTCAAAGAAAGGGACACAAGCTTGTCTGGGTTCCTAAAATTAATCCTTGAATATTTTTGCAGGCTAAAGTGAGAGAAAGTAAGAACCGGTGGCATGTGGATAGTGCTTATGTCACGACCCAAACTACCAGGTCGTGATGGCGCCTATCTTGGTACTAGGCTAGCCGACTCATTACCCAAAACAAATAATATTTCATTTCAAAAAACTATCTTTCAAACCATTTAATTATAATCCTTTCAGAAGAAACCCAAATAAAAGGAAAAATATGCGGAAAATACAGTCCGACATCGGGTGTCACTAGTCATGAGCATCTACGATACAAGTCTGATAGTACTAGGTCAAATACAGTCTAAAAGAAAAGAAATCTAATAGAAATAAATATTAGAAGATAGGAGGGAGAAGAGCAAGGTTGTGGTCGCCATGTAGCTACCTTGCTAACTCTGAGATCTGCGGTGGATGATATCAACACTCACTCGAACATCCCGTGACACCTGGATCTGCACACAAGGTGCAGGGAATAACATGAGTATGCCAACTAGTAAGTAACAACCATAAATAAGGACTGAGTGGCAGTGACGAGCAGAAAAATCACATAAAGTTCATAACATAAAGTCTCAGTGAAACAACAAAATGACAAATCAGTGTTCGAGTCAAACATCTCGTAAAATCTCCAGTTTTGATAGAAAACATGTATAAATATTTTCAACAGTTTCAATAGAGGCTCAATACTAAGATAGAGTGAAAACGTGATGTCATAGACAAGCCCCTCGGGCAATATGTCACTCATAAACAGCCCCTCGGGCAAGCCTCACAGTCACTCGTGAACAGCCCCTCGGATATACCTCACAATCATTCATATCATCCCCTCGGGCATACCTCGCCATCACTCATGCCTCCCAGTCACTCATCACTTGGCACTCAGCACTCGGCACTCGCACTCAGTAGGTACATGCGCTCACTGGGGGCGTGTACAGACTCCGGAGGGGCTCCTTCAGCCCAAGCGCTATGTATCAAGCCAAATCATGGCATCAAATCACTCAGGCCCTCGGCCTATCATAAACATGTTGCGGCATGCAGCCCGATCCCATATCATATCCTCATAAATCAGGCCCTCGGCCTCACTCTGTCATAAACCTCACTAGCCACTCGAGCATTTTAGTAAAATCGAGGGACTCGGCCCACAACAACTTTCATATACCTCAAAATAGAGTAATGAAATTGAATTAAACAGTAAACATGTAAAAACCATGGCTGAGGATGGATTTCAAATCAAAACAGCATGATGATAGTAATAAAACACCCCTGAGGGTCCAAACAGTACTGGCACAAGGCCCCAAATATGGCATTCAGCCCAATTTATAAGAATTCTTTCTATAACACATAGCTATTATACAACTCTTATCAAAATATGCAACTCTACAGTTGCTATGGGACGGACCAAGTCATAATCCCCCAATGGTGCACACCCACACGCCCGTCACCTAGCATGTGCGTCACCCTAATATAGTGAAATAGTACGAAATTCGGTGTTTCATACCCTCAGGACTAGATTTACAATCGTTACTTACCTCAAACCGGACACAACTCTAGCCCGCAATGCTCTTACCCCTTGATTCGACCTCCAAATGCTCCGACTTTATCCCAAATCAGTATATTATATACATGCTAAGGGAATGAATCCCATATGAAAATTATCAATTTAGATTAGAATCCCGAAATTGGCCAAACCCGGCCCCGGGCCACGTCTCGAAACCCAATAAAAGTTACAAAACTAAAGAACTCATTCACTCATGAGTCCAACCATATCAAATTTATCAAAATCTGACTTCGAATCGACATTCAACTACCAAAAATCCACTTTATGAAGTTTCTACAATTTTTTCCCAATTTTCCCCCCAATTCACTAATAAAATGATGAATTCAATGATATATTCATGTATTTTAGCCAAATCCGAGTTAGAATCACTTACCCCGATGAATTTCTTGAAAAACCTTCAAAAAATCGCCAAAACCTGAGCTCTCTAGGCCAAAATATGAAATAAAACCCTGAATCTCGTATTTATAGTGCACCCCTCGGATCCTCATTTCGATGACCGCTAAATTCTTACCGCCCCCGCGCTCGCCCCTCCGTGGTCTGCAAAATTCCCAATGCAGCCACGAAAGTCACTAGCTCCTGCGGTTGCGGCCCAAGCCTCCGCTGTCCGCGCCAACCTCTACCACTGACCACGGAATAATGCCGCCCCCGCGAAATTACGGCGCGGTCCGTACTCCCAACTCCAAAGACCAACATCAGCAACACCAGCAGCTATTTTTCAACAGCTAAACGTATCCGTTGACCATCTGAAACACACCCGAGGCCTTTGGGACCTCAACCAAACATACCAACGCATCCCATAACATCATTCAAGCTTAGCCAAACCTACGAATCACTCAAAATAACACCAAAACATCAAGTCAAGCTCGGATTCAAGCCTAAGAACTCAAAACTCTTAAATTCCACAAACGACGCCGAAACCAATCAAACCTAGTCCAAATATCCTCAAATTTTGCATACAAGTCAAATATGATACCACAAATATATTCCAACTTCTGGAATTCCATTCCGACCTAGATACCTAATTTTCCACTACCGATCGGAAATCGTCAAATTTCCAACTTCGCCAATTTAAGCCTAATTCTACCAAGGACTCCGAAATTACATTCTGAACCCGAACCAACCAACCCGATACCATGAAATACAGTTGTACAACACCTAAAGAAACAGAAATGTGGTAAACGGGCTATAACTCTCGGAACGACCGGCCAGGTCGTTACATCATTCCCCTCTTAAACAAACGCTCGTCCTCGAACGAGTCTAGAAACATACCTGGAGTCTAGAATATGTGTGGATATCCACTGCACTTCCACTGAAGCTATATCCTTTGACCTAAACTTTCGAACCTGCCGACCCAAAATAACTATCAGCTCAACATCATAAGTCATATCACCCTCCAACTAAACCGTGTTAAAGTCCAAACATGGGATGGGTCGCCAACATACTTTTGAAGCATGGATACATGAAACACCGGATGTACACTCGACAAACTCAGTGGCAAAGCAAGCTCGTATGCCACCTCCCCAATCCTCCAAAGTACCTCAAACGGACCAATAAACCGGGGTCTCAACTTTCCCCACTTCCCAAACCTCATAACACCTTTCATAGGGGAAACCTTCAGCAACACTTTTTTTCCAACCATGAAGGATATATCACGGACCTTCCTGTCCGCATAGCTTTTCTGCCTAGACTGCACTGTGCGGAGCCGATCCTGAATCATTTTTACCTTATCTAAAGCATCCTGCACCAAGTCTGTACCCAAGAGTCTAGCGTCACTCAGCGCAAACCAACCAACCAGAGACCTACACCTCCTCCCATACAAAGCCTTGTATGGAGCCATCTGAATACTCGACTGATAACTATTATTATGTGCAAACTCCACGAGTGGCAGAAACTGGTCCCATGAACCCCCAAAGTCAATAACACAAGCACGCAACATGTCCTCCAATATCTGAATACACTCGGACTGCCCGTCCGTCTTAGGGTGAGAAGTTGTGCTCAACTTAACCTGAGTACCCAACTCCCGCTGCACGGCCCTCCAAAACTGCGATGTGAACTGAGTACCTCTATCAGAAATGATGGAAAAGGGGACGCCATGAAGACGAACAATCTCTTGAATATATATCTCAGCCAACCGCTCTGAAGTGTAAGTAGTACCAACAGGAATGAAGTGCACAGACTTGGTCAGCCGATTCACAATAACCCATATAGCATCGAACTTCCTCGGAGTCCGTGGGAGCCCAACTACAAAGTCCATGGTGATCCTCTCCCACTTACACTCCGGAATATCCAATCTCTGAAGCAAGCCACCAGTCTCTGGTGCTCATACTTAACCTGCTGACAGTTGAGACACCGAGCCACAAACCCAACAATATCTTTCTCCATCCGTCTCCACCAATAATGTTGTCTCAAATCCTGGTACATCTTCGCGACACCCGGATGGATGGAATACCGCGAGCTGTGGGCCTCCTCAAGAATCAACTCCTGAAGCCCATCTACATTAGGCACACATATCTGACCCTGCATCCTCATCACACCATCATCACCAATGGTCACATCCTTGACATCACCTCGCCGGACCCTATCCTGAAGAACGAGCAAGTGTGGGTCATCATACTGGCGCTCCAGGATACGGTCATAAAGAGAAGACCTGGAGACTACACAAGCCAATACCCGTCTAGGATCCGGTATATCCAATCTCACAATCTAGCTCGCTAAGGCCTGAACATCCAACGCTAAAGGTCTCTCTGCTGCCGGAAGACATGCTAAACTTCCTAAACTCTCTGTCCGGCGACTCAAGGCATCGGCCACTGCATTGGCCTTCCCCTGATGGTATAGAATAGTGATATCATAGTCCTTAAGAAGCTCCAACCATCTTCTCTTATGAAAATTAATATCCTTCTGCTTAAACAGATGTTGCAGACTCCAGTGATCAGTATAAATCTCACAATGGACCCCATACAAATAATGACGCCAAATCTTCAAGGAGTGAATAATGGATGCTAACTCAAGATCATGCACCGGATAATTCTTCTCATGGTTCTTCAACTGGCGCGAGGCGTAGGCAATCACCCTACCCTCCTGCATCAAAACACAACCAATGCCCATCCTCGAGGCATCACAATACACTGTATAAGAACCTGAAGCTGATGGGAGAACTAACACTGGAGCTATGATCAAAGCCGTCTTGAGCTTCTGAAAGCTCTCCTCACACTCGTCCGACCACCTGAATGGAGCACCATTCTGGGTCAGTTTGGTCAAGGACGAAGCAATAGATGAAAGAAAATCCCTCCACAAAACGACGGTAATATCCCGCCAAACTAAGGAAGCTCCTAATCTTCGTAGCTGAGGACGGTCTAGGCCAACTCTGCACTGCCTCTATCTTCTTCGGATCTACCTGAATACCCTCACTGGACACGTGCCCCAACAATGCTACCGAGCCAAGCCAAAACTCACACTTGGAGAACTTTTCATAAATTTTCTCCTCCATCAACCTCTGCAACACAACTCTCAAATGTTGAGCATGCTCCTCCTGGCTACGAGAGTATACCAGAATATCATCAATGAACACAATCACGAAGGAATCCAAATATGGCTGGAATACACTGTTCATCAGATGCATGAACGTTGCTGGGGCATTGGTTAGCCCAAAAGACATCACCAAGAACTCATAATGGCCATAACGGGTCCTGAAAGCTGTCTTAGGAATATCCGCATGCCGAATCTTCAGCTGGTGATACCCAGACCTCAAGTCAATCTTAGAGAACACTATCGCTCCCTGAAGCTGGTTAAACAAATCATCAATACGAGGCAAAGGATACTTGTTCTTGACTGCGACCTTGTTCAACTGCCTGTAGTCAATACACATTCTCATGGAAAACGACAATTTAAGATTTGAAAGTCAATCCGATGTCGGAATTCGATAATTTTTGTATGGTTGAACTCGTATCGGAATGGGTGTTCGAATTTGGTAAATATTTTTGGGATTCGAGATGTGGGTCCCACTGTCAATATTTTTTAGGAATTTCGGATTTTGATCTAGAAAATTAGTAAATTCATATGGAACCTACGATTTGTATTGAGTATATCGAATTGTTTATGACTAGATTTGAGGCTTTCAGACACGATTTCGTGAAGTAAAGGTTTATTGGAATATTGAATTTGGTTGTAGAGAAATGTACGTCTCTTTTCTAACCTTGTAAGAGAAAATTAACCTCATAGGTGAACTAAATTAATATACGCTTCTATTTGTGTGGGCTACGTACGCACGAGGTGATGATAGCCCGTACGTAGCTACTAGCTATACCTATGCCCGGGTAGTTTTAGGTTTACACTATGCCTTGTTGATATTGTTATTTAACGTATGTTTATTATTTTCCTTGAGAAGAAGAGAGATTGAGTTTGCTTATTAATTGCCTTGAAAAGAGTAGGAATGGAGGAATTTGAGATTTTAAAAGCTTTCATTTGAATTTCATATATTTTTTGAAAAAGAATTGAGAAATATTATAATAACTTGAGAAAATCTACGTTCAACCGCGTCGCAACTATATTCCGCGAGCGGGGTAAATTTCTCTACTCTCATGGAAGCGGGTCATTCGCCTCGGCAGGTTAAATAGATGCTTCTATGGTTCGTTCCGTTCGACCCTCGGCAATGCACATTTTATATTTATATATTGGTTCGTGTTGTTTGACCCTCGACAGTGCACATTTTAAATATTTATGTTGGAACGGGTCGTACGACCTCGACATATTTTGTGCATGATTGAATTGGTTGTTTGGGAATTTATAATAATTGATATTGCTTCATTGACCTGAAATATAAATTGTTAAACGATGAAAAAAAAAATTGGAAATTTCTTATTAATAAAAGAATTATTTACTTACTTCATGATATTGAGCTTACGGTCGTTCTATTTAATCAATGCTTAATTATATCATTGGTATTTTATTTGTAGCCCATTGTAAGTTCGGAGTCGACCCCTCGTTACTACTTCTTTGAGGTTAGACTGGATATTTACTGGGTACGCGT
This sequence comes from Nicotiana knightiana, assembly GCA_005239525.1. Lineage (NCBI taxonomy): Eukaryota > Viridiplantae > Streptophyta > Magnoliopsida > Solanales > Solanaceae > Nicotiana > Nicotiana knightiana. Next base: position 41,588 of record ML377126.1, on the reverse strand, counting down.
TGATTTACGTACTCATACTACACTTGCTGCATATTTTATTGTGCAGGCACATATATGTTTATTGGTATTGTGGGCGTAGAGGCGTGGTTAATACGGGGACTTAGATGAGCTGCATTCCATGTTACGATCCGCATTCAGCAGAGTCTCCTTCAGAGTTATCTTTATCTTTCTTGTCTAATTTGTATTCCAGGCAGATGCTATATTTTATTTTATCTTTCTAGTTGATGCTCATGCACTTGTGACATCGGGTTTTGGGGTGATTAGGGATTGTTCAGTACTGAAATTGTTCAAATATTATTATTTACTCTATAAATTCTATCTTTTACTATTAAATTGAAGAAAATAGAAATTTCAAATACTAAAGTGAATAATTAAGTTAATAAAAAAATGTTGGCTTGTCTGATAGCGGTGTTAGGCGCCATCACGACCTTTAATGGATTTTGGGTCGTGACATTATTGTTCTCCTTTTTATAATTACCAAAATGATGATTATTATTATTTTGGTCTTTGGCACGCCCACGTTCATTGGTCAACCACTTGTCCTCATTTAAACTTACTATATATCACTATCACATTCATTTCAAGAATGGAGCAAATCAAGTGGGACAAGCTTCATGCTTTTACATGAAAAATATATTATTTTTCTTTAGTCATCATTATATCATCAATATGGTGCATTGGAACTCAAACACAGTGCCTTACCCATATAAAGGCATGTTGGGCCATAATAAGTTGGGACTCGAACCCAACTCTTACAATCATGGAGCATCAGGACTCAAAGCCTGATGTCTTACCCTCATGGTGCATTGGGACTTGAACCCACTGTCTTATCCTTATGTGACATTTATCACAAATTTTCTGATTCACTTTAGGGAATGGAATATAATTTTACATAGTTATAAATTCAAACTTTAGTAAGTTCAACGTAGTCAACACTATCAAGAATTAGTGAATTATGATAAGAAATATTATCAATGATAATTTTGGCCCAGTAAATACTCATGTACTAATATATTATATGTAAACTTATCAAAATATATTATTTAGATATAGTACTGTATATCATGCACTACCATTTCAGTAACCATAAATTAATCCAAAGTGTAATGAGATATATTCTACACCAGAGAACAAGCGAGCTTATTCAATGTTACTAGGATATTCTGTATTTACACAAAAGATATCCCAATAGACTAGCTGGATATAAACATTTTCAAATAAATAATTTTTAAATTATTGGTTCATACATATGAAAAATAGTAAAAACTATTGTAATCAACACATAGTGTTTCGTGCAAATAAAAAGTCATGGGAACCAAATCATACATGCATATGACTAGTAATTTTGAACATAACTAAAATGAACTAAAAATAATCAGCAAGTCATCTCATTATTCTTGCAAAAGAGAAACCGTTCATAGCTGGATTGGAAGAAATTAACTTACTTTTTTAGGAAGGAGATAATACCCGATATAAATAGATATCTCAATTGGTTAGAGACTCGTGCTGATAACGTATTAAGAAACTAAGCTCAAAATAATATTATAAAACAAGAAAATAGACAAGAAATGCGGAGAGGAAAAGAGAACTATCTTATGTCATCAAGTATTTTGCAAGTGTGTACAATGTGATACTCAAACCCTTTATTTATAGGATGACATTGAGGTAATAAAAAGGGATGTCATGAACATGGTATTAACTATTGAGATCATGGGAGAAGATTATGGAGGAGGTTATGGAGGTGTGGGAGTTACAATAATAATTGTAAGAAGTATTGGGAGGTTAATGGAGAATAGTAGTGTGAGTAAGTTCTCTAGGAGTTATAGACATCTACTACATAATATAATATTTCATAACAATATTCTGTTTTTTGTCACTTCTTAAAAGGCTAGAAAAGTCTTTTATCCTTTTAGTCATTGTTTAGTTTTTCCTTATTTATTTACAGTTTAGCTTATTTAAAAACTCTACGTCTAAACACATTACACAATTTAAGGGGAAGTTAAAAAGACTTTTCTTTTCAAAACCTTTCATGTTCCAAAAACTTTTAATTTTATAGGAACTCTTTAATTTTCTCATATAAATGAAGGACCATGGTAGTCTTAGCTGCAAACGTTATTAGGATATTGAATAATATTAGACTTATCATACGTTAGCGGTTGTCATGGTCATGTCTTTTTCTGTTGAGCTAGAAGCAGAAATGGATTATGGCATCCAGGTATTTTGTTTCAGTTAGTTTTAAACTAAAGGTGGCTGACATCATTTGCTTGTCTGGTGCAATTTTCCAATTGTGATTGATGCTATTTTCAATCTTATCCTGATAGTTTCATTTTGCTCTTGTTGGTTAATGTTGTAATTGACTTGCATTGCACCTGTTGTGGGAGAAGGGGTATCAGAAATTGAGTGTTTGGTGTATAATGTTGGGGCGTGCAATATTAAAGTTATTTAGATTATCTGAAAAGTGAGAACTATGTGGATTCTTAATTTGTATGATCTTCTATTCTTGCGCATTGTTCTTTAATATGGAACAACTCCTATCTTATTATTTTTCTTCTCTCATTTATTTTCTTTGGTTGGTTTAGCTATAAAATTTGGTGTCTTTAAGATTTGTACTACATATATAGCTAAAACTAAAAAAGTTTACTTTCTCATAGTGTTAAATTTTTTAAGAAGTAGTAATACATAAAGCAATCAACTACTGACATATAAAAAATGTAACATAAGAAATCTACGTTGCCTTATTCACTCCATTGATTAATTGCATTTGATTCTTTTTTAAATGTTATGATTATGATTTATTATTTGGAATGAGGATATCATGGAGTTTAGAATTCCACAAGTATAACTCCATAACAATGGCTTTTTTTTTTTTAATTATAAAGGTTGAAAAGTAACTATATTTGAATTTTGCTTCAATATATTGCAGTGTATGTATATCTTAATATGAGCTTTAAGCCTCAGGGCGACTGATAGCTGATTTGTAAGATTAAAAGAACAAGAAAAAACCTTAGATTATATGCTCTTTAGCTTTCTTTCTCTTTCTCTGGATTACTTCTGTCTATCTCGTCATGGTACACACCAAGAATGTTATCTATAAGAGAATATTAGGTGCAATATGATCATATTACATGTTTGCACCTAATTAATAACACAAAAAATTAGATCATTCAACATTATGCATATCTACCTAATCTTAATTGTACAAATAGAGCTCAATAATCAAGTTATTTAAATAGGAGCCTTCAAAATTTTATGTTACTTATTATACACATGTGCTATTACTATTTTTTTTTTTTGACTGTATTATTGACATGGAACACACGTGCTTTCAGTGGCGAAGCCAGAAATTTTTCTTAGGATGTTTAAACTTGAAAGAAGTAAAAAAAAACTTCATAACAAAGGGTGTTCAATATATGTTATATATCTCTAAAACCTAATATTTTACCTATATACACAGTGTAAGTTTTTGACAAGAATGGTCAATTGACAACCCTTACTAGGGGTGTAGATAGGCCGGGTTGACTCGAATTTTTCAATTATCAAACCAAACTAATTGTCTCGGGTTTTTCAATCTCGATTTTTCTCGAATTTTTTTTCTCAAGTTTTTCGAGTTTTCCGATAAAATCTTCATAGCATAAAATATATAATCTGTACTCTAATATTTCTTAGGCCCTAGTAGGATAAAGCTATATATAATGTTACCCCAAAAAAAAATAATAATGTGAATGATTATTCTAAAATACTCAACAAGTCGCATATAATAAAAGTTGCTAATTAATAAACCATAATGAAAATAAACATAATCTAAAAGTACTAAGTCATGCTTAAATAAGTACGACTAATAAGTACTACGTATTAATTATTATGACTAAATAATAAAAAAAAATAAGTTATGCACACTATCTAAACCAATGCAAAAACATTTTAAAAAAATATTCAATACCATTGTCATTCCCATTATTGAATTAAATCTTTTTTAGTTAGCATTATTATTGATTTGATTTTGCTTTGGGTTTATTTGAGTTACTAACTTTTATGGGGTAACATATTTGACTATTCAAAAATTCTAAGTTCAAACTTGAAATAATACATTAAAAGAGAAAAATATGAAAAAGTTCAAAAAATATTTATAAATTACATTATGATAATTATTTTTGTGTATAAATTTTTTTTAAAACTTGTATACATGTAATCTCGGGTTGGTTTAGTTTCGGTTTGACTTTTTTTAGTTAAAACCAAACCAAACCAATTGTGGTCAAAAAAAATTTTCTAACACCAAACCAAATTAAACTAAACCATAGCCAGGTTTTTTTTTCTCGGTTTGACTCGAATTATTGGTTTGGTGCGGTTTATCGTCCTTTGTACACCCCCTAACCCGTACCATTGTGTAGCTTCGCTCATGCGTGTATTGCACGTGCCAGAAACTAGTCATTTTAAAAGTATGAATATTAAAATACTAAATGTTGATAATTAGAATATTCCTAAAATCTTAATCGACTTTTATGCCCTTCAAAAAAATATATTATTTCTTCAAAATATAATATCGTCTCTACAGGTAAATTAATTTCCTTTGTCACAAGAATTGTAATATTTGTATTCTTTCCTTCTTGCTGTTTTTCTTCCTATTAGCATTTGAATCAATTATGGTTGTGTTTTGGGGTGACGAGAGCTAGGGTTTTGAGTAATTTCTCTTCTTAAGTTCGTATAATAGGAAAGAATTAGAAAAAAAATACGCATGACTTCACGTCATAACAAAAAATGGCTCATGTTTTTTAGTTTTATCCGACCTAGTCTATATTGTACATATTTTGAAAGCACTAGCAAATTCAAAAATCTGTGTTCTTACAACCATTACTTCTAAAAGTTATTGAGTTAAATATGTGTTCTCACAACTATTGCTTTTACTCTCTCTTCTTCTCACATCTTCTACATATGCTTCAAGGGGGGCGTGTATTTTCTGCTTCTCCTCTTGTGTCCCCTGGTTGCAATGTAAGAAAATTGAAGAGTAAAAGTCCACCATAGAAGACCATTTAAAGCTTTACTTTCGAAAATGGGTTTTTTTGAATTTGTTAGTTTTTTTTATTGGGTATTGTTCCAATTGATTGAAAATATCAAAAGGAGTTCAAAATTAAAATTTGAAGTGATTCGGAGGAGATTTGAGTTAAATTTCAGAAAAGACGCAAGGAAAAAGACGAAGTCAGTTTTTTGTATAATATGTATAATCTTGTATAATAGTGTATATATGTAGAAAAACACCTTATACACTTTTATACACCTTTATACAAGCGTCTGTAGACGAACTTCTTCCACAATTTTCAGTTGCAATTCTTGTTCAAAACCAGTCCAAATCTCCATTAAATGACTTCAAATTTTATATACAACCTCCTTATACTATTTCTAACAAGTCTAAATAACGCCCAATCCAAATTTCTCATAAAATCAAATTCGAAATTTAAACCCATATATTTAAATTTGTTAAAACTCTAATTTTTACCACCCAAATAAATTTTGTTTGTTGAACTAATATTTGAGTCACAGTTACTGATTCGAAAATTCATTTAAAAGCTTGAGGAATTTTTTTTAAAAATTAAATAGTAATTTTGAGAACCTATTAGAGTTGGATGTTGAATCTCAACCTATTGTTTTTTGGGCTAGTTACTTGCAAATTGAAATATGGGCTATAAAATTGAAAAATAGGGATTCCAGTTGTTCTAATGTGAAATTTTCTTGTATAATAGTCATCGTGTATGTTTTTTGTGCTTTGGGTTAACGTGACTAATTTGTTGGAGTTTTGGGTGTAATACTTCGTGTAACCCGCTTGATTCAATGGTATATTATCTTTGATATAATTGTCTTGTTGCATTGTTTAATTGTACATTTTTTATCGACTATTGTCGCATGCATATAATAGTAGTCATGTTTGAGGTAATTTAATTTTCTTAATCACATAAATTCCCCTTAAAGATTAATTCCATGAGTGCGTCTCAATGAGTCAATGGAGAAAAAAACATGCAAGTATGTACAGTATTCTTACAAAATTGTACAATTTTAAATTATTCTTACAATATTAATGTACAAAAAAGTACGTAAGAATCACAATTAAAGAACTTGAATTAGAATGAGTTTGGTGAAATATTGGTGAAATAGAATTTTGTTGAACTTAACACACGCTTTAATTTCTATTTAAAAAGAAAGATTATAACCATGAACATCTTATTTGCCGGAAAAAAAGCGAGATGAGGTGAAGATCATTTGGACTTTGACATGGTGTGACAACTTATTCATATAATTAGCAGAAAAAAGTCATAGTTATAAATATTGGCACTAAGTAGCCAATAAATATCTATCACAACAATAATGTGTATATCATAACTTTTTTTCTTCTTTACTTATATAAACATGTATATTAAAATTTTATTTTCCTTCTCAGTATATCCAAAATATGAAATTATATTATAGTTATTTAAAATTTATTGTTGCCTCTATATCAATGTATATCACGATAAAAATAATTGTATTTTTTATATATCGCAGTGTATAACACATCGAATATGTGTATATCAAAATATATATCCTAAATTTATTTTTCTTCATTGTGTATATCAAAATGTATAACAAATTTTTTTCTCTGTATATCAAAATTTTATTTACACCCACAATTATATTTATTAATTTTATTTTAGAACTTTCTGTACACCAATTATATCAATAATTTATTTTTCTTCTTTGATCAATAACAAAATTGAAGTAAGTTTATTCAGAATGAACAAACCCTCTTAAAATCAATTGGACGATTTGATTCCGATCTAACATTATATTGTCAAACCTAACAATGTATATCACGATATACAATATGATATACATGATGATATACATAGATGTACACCACCTCAAATACATATATTATCTTTTTTACTATAAAAAAGAATAGAGAAGAAGAAGAAAATCAAAATCTCCAAAGAAACACGAGACAGATCGAACTCTACGATTGCCAATTGTGTTATCGTCATTGTCATATTAATCTGCCAAAGAAAATCAAAATCTTTCATTGCTAACTGTCTTGTCATTATCATCATAGCCACTTTTAAGGTTTTCTCTTATTTGTATAGATGAAATATGAAGGGGAGAGAGGGAGAAAGAGAGAGAACAAAATAGAAAAATATATTCAACCATTACAATTGTCCAAACATTATCAAAGAATATATACCCTTCCAAATCTAGATTGTAAAGAAAAATTTACTAGATTGAAGAAGAAGGGAGAAGAATGGAGAAGAATGGAAAAAATACGGGGAGAGAGAAGAAAAAAAACGGAAAGAGAGAATAAATAAAAAATTAGGGTTATTTAATATTTGGCTATATAATGCCAATTTTTTGGATTATCTTTGCCAAATCTAATATAAAATTAAAATATTGCCAATTCTCTTTATGTATGGTCATACCATGCCATTTTTTCAAGACGAAATCAGTGATAGTAACGATAACTTGTTAATTTGGTGGCTATTTCTATTTATACTTCCACAACAAAGTTCTCAACAAAGAAGAATATGTGAGGAGATATGTCGCAAGGTAAAAAAGCATACTTAAAAAGTTCCTCCTTTTAATGAACCTGAAAAATATGGTATAAACAGTAAAGATCAAAAAACTGTAGCTCTTATTATCCAAAAAAAGACTCCAGATTTCACCAATATGACTCAGAGCAAATAATTAAGGTACACACCGATCTCTATGGGTCTTAGTAGATAGAGCGATATTGTAATTCATGAAATTTAACCAACAAACTCAGTAATTTCCCACAAGTGAAAAAATTTAGCCAAAGTAGATAATTAGATTTATTACCTAATAGCTTATGAGTGACCCCACTTTGATGTTATCAATGAAAAAAATATTTACAAGATATACCCAAAGAATAAAGAAATATCAAAAAATATACGACCAAATAACATGTTCGAAATTTATGATGACTATACGATAATATGTAGAAACTTCAAAATATAATGAGTGGTGAGAATTGTACAGGAAAAAAATGGTGGTAGAAGTAATTGGTAGTGGCTCGGGCGGGAGGTGGTTGGTAGCAGTGGTTGATTGTAATGTTTCGCCAACTTGGTTGTGCAGTGATAATGGATAGAGTAGTGACCAAATCATATTCACAAGAATCTTAAATAAATAAACATCTTATATAATTTTAGAACTCCATACAAGATATAAGAAATCAGACCTTTCATAAATAGTCGTAAAGAAAAACACAAATATACTTAATGAGCTAAAATTTGAATGATTCAGATTCAAACCTTTAATTAAACAAAAATAAACGAGACTTTAGTAAATCATACAGGTTCTAAAATGGAATTGAAGCGAATCCATTAGTGAAGATTTTAGAGCCAACAAAAAAAGAGAACAGAAGACATAAGTAACGATGAAAAAAGAAGAAGAGAACACAACTGAAAACAGTCGAATACAGCTGAAAAATGGCTACTTCGCTTCATACATTCTTGAAACATTTGAGATGACCAACAAGACATTTCTCAAAATGACTTGTTAGCTAAGAACTATGAAGGAACTTGATTACCGTTACAACAGACCACCACACCTGTAGATTGAGGAACTCTCACATGCTTACATACGGATGAAATAAAGGACAACTCACACTTCATCCTATGTTCAGTTAGTAAATTCATAGTTGAGAGCTGTATGGATACATATCAGAGTCAGATTACCAATACACACCAGTTTTTCAAAGGGGACACGAATAGCATAGAACTTTCTTGACAAGAGGTCAAGAATGTGCCAAGACAATCCAGGGCTGGATTCCACTCCCTATGATAGATCGAGGGTGCTTTGCAAGGGTCAGAACAATAACCTGCAGTCCTGATGCTTCCCCTCAGAGGATTTGCAGTCACCATGATCCAAGAGAGAGTGTTACACAGTCAATATCTGCATTTTCCTTGGCAAATCTGAGCACATCATTGAAGGCCACAAGCTCAGCATCAAGAATGATAATGTAGACAAGGCGGTGAAACAACATACTGTCACGGCCCAATTCCACTTTAGGCCGTGATGGCGTCAACACCGTTGCTAGACAAGCCAACAATGAATAACCTAATGATTTTTCACTTTAACGAGTTTCACATGTAGTAACTTTCCTTAGTTTAAAAGATTTAATGAGAAACAGATTTAAGTTAACAAATGAAAGCAGCTAGAAGTATTTATAACTATAGGAACAAAACCAAAAATCACAAGTCTACTAATGTGTGCCAAGATCTAGTGTCACAAGCATGTGAGCAACTAGTAGAATATACAAAAGATGTCTACCCTACTGTCTGAAATAGAATAGACAGAAAAAAAAAAAAAAAAAAAAAAAAAAAAAAAAAGACTCTGGTACGTTGCTGAACGGCTCAAAAGGGCAGCTCACCGTGAAATCTCGAACCAGGGTCAAGTATGCGCGCCACACGGATATCCAGATGCACCTGCCTCAGATCATGCACAGTTAAGTGCAGAAGTATAGTGTGAGTACATAAAAACAATATGTACCCAGTAAGTATCCAGTCTAATCTCGAAAAAGTAATGACGAGGGGTCGACTTTGACACTTACTAAGGCTAATAATAATAGGTCAAAATTATAACTAAGCATGGATTACAAGAAATATACTAAAACTCAACCACAAGAGATGATAAATATCGTTTTTCACAATTATTAAATCCCAAGTTTATCTTTCATCAAACATTGAAGCAATATCAGTTATGAAAATCCCAAGAGTTATAAAGCGCAAATAATGTTGAGGTCGTACGATCCGAACCAACGTAATAATATTTAAATTGTGCACAGCCGAGGGTCGAACGACACAAACCATAGATGCATCTATCTGCTACCGAGGTGTTTGTCCCGCTCCACAAATAGAAAACACTTTAAAGAAACACAAGTTTTTCAATAACAATCAAGTGTTATGTTCATAACTTCAAATAAGTGAAACTTATCCCTTTGGAATTCTTTTACAATTTTTGGAAATATGATTTAAGCAATCCAACTAACAAGTAATTAAGGGCGCAATCATTTTAAGTATAGCATGATATGGGTCCTAGATTACCCGGACTATAGCATAATTAGTAGCTACGCAGGAACTCTCGTCACTTCGTACGTACGTAGCCCCCACAAATAGACACACATACAAGTTAATTCACCTATGGGGTAATTTTCCTCTTACAAGGTTAAAAAGGAGACTTACCTCGTCTCAAGGCCTACTTCCGGTCCAAGGTTGTGCTCTAATCTCCAAATTTGGTGTCAAACGACTCGAAACTAGCCAAATATTATATGAATTAATCAATTTATGCTCAAAGGTTCATATCCCAATTGTTAAAGTGATTACCCAACTCTAAATGCTAGATTCCTAAAATTCACCCCCGGACCCACGTGCCCGAATTCCGAAAATTTTTGAAGAAACTTGTTACCCATAATCTTAGGAACATAAATATATGATTTTCATCAAATTCCATACCCATTTTCGAAGTCAAATCCCAATTTTACTCAAAACTAGATTTTTGTCTAAACCCTTGATTTAACCAATTTTTACATGTTAATCTACCCATAATCTATGTATTTAACTCATGTTGTGTAGAAATTACTTACCGCAAAGTGCTAGATGAAAACCTCTTCCAAAAGCTCCAAAAATCGCCCAAGAGATGAAAGAAAATGAGATAAATGGTCTAAGTCCCGCATTAAATGAGATGGGCACAGGCCTCTGATGTCGCATTTGCGATACTGTTCGCAAATGCGACAAACCTATCGCAAATGTGAACCTGGACTTCAGCTGCTGGGGTCGCAAATGCGACGAATGTGTCGCAAATGCAAACACTTCTGAGGCCGCAAATGCGGCTCAGGTGTCGCACAAAAACTGCCCAATTCGAGCTTCTTCGCAAATGCGAACAATTTCTCGCATTTGCGAGACCTGCAGCACCAACACTCAACACCATCAAACTGAAGTGTTTTCAACTCCTTACGAATGTCCGAAACCCCCCCCCCCCCCCCCCCCAAAGCCCTCAGGGCTCCACACCAACTACCCACACAAGTCTAATAACCTCATACAAACTCGCTCGAGTGATCAACACACGGAAATAACATCAAAAACTACGAATAGGACGCCAAAACGCATGGATTGACTCATGAACTCAAAAACTTCTAAAAAGACTTTCGCTCGTCCTATTCTTATCAAATCAACTTGGAATGACACCAAATTTTGCGTGCACGGCTTAAATGAAATTAAGGAACTATTTCTGGTCTCGAAATTCCGTTTGGACCTCGATATCACCAAAACCCGCTCCAAACCATATTTAAAGAACTTCAAAAATCCTTCAAGAACCAACTTTCGATATTAGGCTTCGAACGCTCTCGGGTCATCCAAAACCCGAACCGAGTATACGCCCAAGTCCAAAATCATTATACGAACCTATTGGAACCATCAAATCCCGATTCCGAGGTCGTTTACTCAAAATGTTGGCCGAAGTTAAACTTAGTCTTTTAAGGCCAACTTGAGGAACCAAATATTCCGATTTCAACCCGAACCCTTCCAAATCTCAAACTAACCATCCCCTCAAGTCATAAAACAGTAAAATCACATACGAGGAGTCTTATTTAAGGGAATGGGGTTCTAGAAAGAAAAACGACGGGTTTGGGTCGTTACATTCTCCACCCCTTAAACAAATGTTCGTCCTCGAACGGGTCTAGAATCATACCTGGAGTGTTGAACAAGTGCGAGTATCGGCTCCGCATGTCCTCCTCGGACTCCCAAGTCACCTCCTCGACTGGTTGGCCCCTCCACTGAACCTTTACCGCAAAAATCCTCTTGGATCTCAACTGGCGATCCTGCCTATCAACAATGGCAACTGGCTCCTCTTCATAATCCAGACTATCATCTAGTTGAATCGTGATGAAGTCCAACACACGTGACAAGTCGGGATGATACCTCCGGAGCATAGACACGTGAAAAACCGGATGAACTCCCGATAGACTGGGAGGCAAAGCAAGCTCATAAGCAACCTCCCCAACTCGCCTCAACACCTCAAATGGGCCTATAAAACTTGGGCTCAACTTGCCCTTCTTCCCAAACCTCATGATTCCCTTCATCGACGAGACTTTCAAGAGAACCTTCTCGCCTAACATAAATGATAAGTCACGTGCCCTCTGATCTGCGTAACTCTTCTATCGGGTTTCTGTTGCGTGAAGTCGCTTCTGAATCAACTTTACCTTTTCCAAGGCATCCTTCACCAAATCATTACCATACAACCTAGCCTCGCCGGTCTCAAACCACCCAATGGGAGAACGACATCGCCAACCATATAAAGCCTCGACTGGAGCCATCTCGATGCTGGACTTTTTAACTGTTGTTGTAAGCAAACTCGGCCAATGGCAAGAACTGATCCCATTGTCCTCTAAAGTCAACCACACATGCCCTGAGCATGTCCTCCAATATCTGAATTGTCCGCTCCGACTAACCGTCGATCTGTGGGTGAAATGTTGTGTTGAGCTCTACACGGGTCCCCAATTCACTCTGTACTGCTCTCCAGAAATGCGAAGTAAACTGAGGGCCTCTGTCTGAAATGATGGAAACAAGCACACCATGTAGCTGAACTATCTCCTCGATATAAATCTGGGCTAATCTCTCTGAAGTATATGTAGTCATCACCGGAATGAAGTGTGCCGACTTGATCAATCTGTCTACAATGACCCAAACTGCATCAAACTTCCACAAAGTCCGCAGCAACCCAACTACGAAGTCCATAGTAATGCACTCCCACTTCCACTCAGGTATAGTGATCTGCTGGAGTAGACCTCCTAGCCTCTGGTGCTCATACTTAACCTGCTGGAAATTTAGGCATCTAGCTACATACTCGACTATGTCTTTCTTCATCCGCCGCCACCAATAATGTTGTCTCAGGTCACGATACATCTTCGTAGAACCTGGATGCATGGAATATCGAGAACTGTGCGCCTCCTCTAGAATCCTCTCCCTTAGGACATCATCATTAGGAACTCATAGACGACCCTGAAGTCATAGGACACCATCCTCGCCAATAAAAACCTCCTTGGAAATACCCTGTAGTATCGTCTCTCTAAGAACCAACAGGTGTAGATCATCAAAGTGTCGAGCCTTGATTTGCTCTATTAGTGAAGACTGGGCAACGAGTCAAGCAAGAACTCGGCTGGGCTCTGAAATATCCAACCTCACAAATCTGTTAGCCAAGGACTGAATGTCTAAGGCTAGTGGCCTCTCCTCTGCTAAAATGAATGCCAAACTACCCATACTCTCTGCCTTCCTGCTCAAGGCATCTGCGACTACATTCGCTTTGCTCGGATGATAAAGAATGGTGATGTCATAATCCTTTAGTAACTCAAGCCATCTACGCCGCCTCAAATTGAGATCCATTTGCTTGAACAAATGCTGCAAACTGCAATGATCAGTGTAAACCTCACAAGACACCCTATATAGATAATGCCTCCAGATCTTAAGAGCATGAACAATTGCAGCCAACTCCAAATCGTGCACATGATAATTTTCTTCATGGGGTTTCAGCTGACATGAAGCATATGTAATAACTCGCCCCTCCTGCATCAATAACAACCCAAGCCGACGCGTGAAGCGTCGCAATACACAGTATACATCCTGAACCGGAAGGCAACACAAGGAGTGGTGTTGTGGTCAAAGCCGTGTTGAGCTTTTGGAAGCTCGCCTCACAATCATCGGACCAACGAAACTAAGCACCCTTCTGGGTCAATCTAGTCAAAGGTGTTGCAATAGATGAGAAGCCCTCCACAAACCGGCGATAATAACCTGCTAACCCCAAGAAGCTCCTGATCTCAGTCACCGAAGTAGGACGAGGCCAACTCTGACCTGCCTCAATCTTCTTGGGATCCACCTTAGTACCCTCGCCTAATACAACATGCCCCAAGAATGCCACAGAATCTAGCCAAAACTCACACTTGGAGAATTTAGCATATAGCTTTTGTTCTCACAAAGTCTGAAGGACCACTCTCAAATGCCGCTCATGCTCCTCCATGGTACATGAGTAGATCAAAATGTCATCAATGAAGACATTACAAACGAATCAATATAAGGCCTGAACACCCTGTTCATCAAGTCCATAAATGTCGTTGGGGCATTAGTCAAGCCAAAGGAAATCACCAAAAACTCATAATGGCCATATCTAGTACGGAACGCAGTCTTCAGAACATCTGAATCCCGAATCTTCAACTGATGGTACCCTGATCTCAAGTCGATCTTAGAGAAAACCCTAGCACCCTGCAACTGGTCAAACAAATCATCAATACGTGGTAACGGGTACTTGTTCTTAATGGTGACTTTGTTCAACTGGTGGTAATCAATACACATCCACATAGTCACATCTTTCTTCTTCACAAATAAAATTGGTGCACCCCAAGGTGATATACTCGGCCTGACGACCTCAAGCTATTCCTTCAAATCATTCGGAGCCATATGGTACGATGGGATAGATATAGGTTGGGTACTTGGAGCCAAGTTGATACATAAATCAATATCACAATCTGGCGGCATGCCTGGAAGGTCAGAAGGAAACACATCGGCGGACTCCCGGACTACCGGCACTGCATCAATCGTCGGATACTCTGCGGTAGTATCCCGAACATAGGATAGATAGGCCAAGCAACCCTTCTCGACCATGTGTCGAGCCTTCATAAAATATATAACCCGATTGGATGTACTGAAAGACGAACCCTTCCACTTCAATCTAGGCAACTCTGGCATCACTAAGGTAACGGTCTTGGAATGACAATCAAGGATGACATGATATGGAGATAGTCAGTTCATGCCCAGGATGACCTCAAAATCGATCATATCAAGCAACAGAAGATCCGCTCTAGTATCGTGCTCACCAAAGGACTCACGAGGAATATCCAGAAAGTGAGCAAACAAAGATGACACATACGAATAGGTAGATCCTGGATCAAATAATACTGAAGCATCCCTATCGCAGACAGAGATAACATCTATGATCATGGAATCTAAGGCCACTGCATCTGGTCTGGCCGGAAAAACATAAAAATCTGGCTGGAGCACCACCTGGCTGGCCTCTACCTGCCTGACCTCCACATTTGGGACGGCCACTACCCACCTGCCCTCTCCCTCTGGGCGGCCAGACGGCTGGTGCAGCTACTGGAGCTGTAATTATGGGCTGCTGGCCCTGCTGCACTGCCTTGCCCCGAAGCCTGGGGAAAAATCTCTGCACATGACTAAGATCCCCGCACTCAAAACAACCTCTCGTCGCGGTGATCTACTGCCTTGAGGTCTCATCCTGGTAGCATGAATACCCATTGGAAGAACCTTGAATGGCTAGTGGGCGATATGAACTCTCTAGCATGGCACTGAAATAGGCACCGGAAGAATTCTGATGGTCTGAGTACCCACTGGGAGAACTCTGAATAGCTGGCGGGCGGTAAGAACTCTCCGGCATAGGGCTGAAATAGGGTCGCGCGGGAACACCCCATGGAGGCGGCGTGTTACATCTCGTACTTTAATATTAGGATAAGTCGCAGTAACTCATATGAGCTCGAAGGGATTAAGACCATTCATGAGATTATAGATGAATTTAACTATCAAATCTCGGCCATGTGTCACTTAGACCTAGTTGTTTCCATTAGTTTGGCTAAGCCATTCTTAACCATTGAAGTGTTTTGTAGGTTCTTGATATTACATATATCAATTATCTTAATAGGTAATGAAAATTCTATGTAGCAATGTCATCTAAAGACCAAATTTAGAAGCGTTCTTTTCAACCAGAGAAATTTCAGAAGTGTGCATTAAATTGAACACTAGTAGTTATTTAAATGTATTTTAGTAAATGGGGTAATATAATCATCAAGTACGATCATTCCAAACCTTTTTTATTTTCCTGGTAAACTATCTTTGCAAAATGGAAATATGTTATCATTAGATGCTTCTGGAAGTAGACAATTTGCCTCATATTGATACTGAGCTAATCATAGTTCTCTATGATATTATGAATAATATTCAATGCTTTGATTTTTGAGGTCCTTTTGATCTAATTTACTTTGACATAAAGCATCTTATATCTTTTTGGGGAAGTTTATGAAATTTTTATTATTTTCTCACTAGAAAAGAAGGTTATCTTTTACCAATTTAAGAATTAAGCGTACGAAAATTTTTACTCTTTATATGAGATTAGAAAAATTATAAGTCGACGAAATATATGTACTTTTACATGGATACTTTAATAAAAATAATAATGTATGTATTTATTTTACATGGTACCATATGACCATGATAGTAGGATATATAAAATGTATTAAAAATAAGTAGAATTTTAAGTAATTTGAAATAATTCTTAATTTTATGAATAATTGGTTAATTATCGAATAACGAAATACTACTTAATTAATTATTAGATAAAATTTAAATTCCCGAACAAAGGAATTACGTGGCAGCAAGCCACATCTTGAGCAAATGACTAATTAGGTGGCAACATTTAGGCTACTTACAAGACACTTCAATACTACAATCAACTAAAAATTTGGTTCCTTGCAGTTTACTTCCAAGGTGAGAGAAGCATTTAAATATGTTACTCAGAAAGGACTATTTTGGGAGGAAGATGAAGAACCGTATGACAACGATAGTAAATGCAAAGGCTACTCTAGAACTAGAATTACCTCATGGAAAATAAGGAGCAGAAATTGTTCGATAGTCCTCATAGAGATGAAATGGTCTGGAAACTACAAATATATCAATTGGTAGTGTTGCTCCGGGGAATATAACAAGTAGTGCTGCAAATTTATCGTTGATCAAGTGCCAACCAACCTTTTAGAAAGAGCAGTTGCCTTCTTTTATTCTACTTTGGGTTATAGCCCAATACAAAGTAAGCTCAAGAGGTACTTACTTTGGTTTTGATTCTGATTTACAGAACAAAAATACAAAAAATTAGGAGCAACAAAAGGAATATGGCCTTAACGCCGGAAATGGAGAATGTGACCAAAAATAATCATTTCTAATGGATCAAGGGTGTTGTCTTGTTCTTTGAGTTATTTGAAAATTAGAATGAGGAATTGTCAACACGTGAGACTTGGAACCGCCAAGCAAACGCTTAGTTTTAGTTCTCTGATGTGTGAGGATGAAACATGAAAATGTTTTATCACGACTACGAATTTTTCCCTAATCCAGATATGTTAAGGCTATCCATTCTTTTTTTTGGCACGATTCGTACGATACAGAAGAAACGAGCAAACGCACGGTTTTCATAAATGCCTCTATTCATAGAAATATTAGGAGTGTATATTCTTGATTCTCCATGTGAATTATTATTATCTTCTGTTCACGGGTCCCAGAAAAATACATATTTGATAATGTTCATCCGAAAGGCATATTGATTTTTATGGCATTCTGAGAAAATCTTATTAACGTATTTTTTATGCATATCATGCATTTATACATGTACATTGACTCATGACTCAGACGGTATTATATACGCGTATATATGTATGTATATATATGTATATGGGATATGGGAAAGGTTATGGCGTTATATACGCACCACCACTTGATCAGCTGGTATATGATGATGATGTTGCCCACA